>JAFBJU010000973.1:32630-49625 GCA_016785305.1 Colistium nudipinnis | reverse complement strand
GTGTGCGTGTGTGTGCGTGTGTGTGTGCGTGTGTGTGTGCGCGTGTGTGTGTGTGTGCGCGTGTGTGTGTGTGTGCGCGTGTGTGTGCGTGTGTGCGCGTGTGTGTGTGTCTGTGTGCGCGTGTGTGTGCGTGTGTGTGTGCGCGTGTGTGCGTGCGCGTGTGCGCGCCCGCGCGTACCTCCTCTCCGCCCTCTCTCTCTTCTTCAGGGCACTGTCCAGATTCTGCAGCTGCTCCTCCAGTTTCTCACACAAGAGCTTCTGAAGGCCCCAAAGGAATAAAAAAATGGCGCGTTACCCGCATGACATTGATGGAGATGAAGCCTCCCTCGTTCTTCGTGTGGCAGCTTACGTGTTGACATGGCGGACAGAACCACTCTCCATCTGGGATCAACATGAGCGGCGGACGCAGACAGGCGGTGTGGAATCCGCTGTCACAGGAGTCGCACAGTAGGATCTGACCACACACACACACACGAAGAGGGGAGGATGAATATACCGGAGCCAACCACAGTGGGCGCGTGTGCGTGCGTGCGTGCGTGCGTGCGCGTCACCAGTTCGGGGTGGTTGGGGAGGCCACAGTGGGAGCAGGCGTCCTCACTGGGCACCTCCTGGGATTTACAGGAGTCCTCCGAGTCGCTGGCTCCCTCGCTCTCCTCCTCCTCCTCCTCCTCTCCTGCTCCTCCCGCCCTCCTCCTCCTCCTCTCCTCCGCCTCCCCTCCCTCGTTCAGCTTGCGTCTCTTCAGGCGGATGTTGACCCAGCGCCGGTGTCTGGGTTTGCCCTGAAGAACAGAGGAGGTCAAGCAGAGAAACAGCCGGTGGCCCATTTGGAAGCAACCAAGTACCCTTCGTTTCCTGACGGGCCCCGCCGAGTCCGCCTTCCTGTCTTTGTTGGGGGTGGAGCCCTGCTCCTCCTCCTCCTGCCGCTCCTGCTGCTCCTGCTGCTCCTGCTGCTCCTCCTGCTCCTCCCGCCCTGGAGGAGCCGGCAGTTTCTTCTCGGGCTTCTTCCCGTGGCTCTGCGTCACCTTGGAGCTGGGCCTGCAGGTTGGCAAAGCAGAGGATCTTCAGGAGAGAAATGGGACGTGGTTATGGGCGGAGCCTGGTCAGAGAGTCTGAGGAATGAAAAGCTCCTTGGTCACCTACCTGCAGATCCTGGCCGACCTCCTCAGCGTCCTGCCGTCCTCGCCGCCCTCCTGCTCCCTCTCCTTCTCCTCCTCCTTGCCTCCTTTTCCTCTCATCTTGTTCCTCCTGTGGGGCGGGATCTTGATCTTCAGCCGGATTCCTTCCTTCTGGATCTCAGAGGAGGCCTCCTCTAGGGGGCCCCGCCTCTCCTCTGACCCGGCCTCCTTCAACCTTACCTCCTCCTGCTCCCCGTTCACCTCCTCTCTGGGCTTTGGAGGTGGAGCCCCTTCCCGCGACGCTGCCTCCGCTTGAGCTTTGCCTCCTTCCTCCCCCTCCTCAGGCTGCTGGGACGTTTCTCTCCTCCTCTGCTCCTTCTCGCCCGCCTCCTGCTCCTCCTCCCGCCCGCTTCCTGTCCGCCTGTCTGTCTGCTCCTCCTCTGCCGTCTGACTCTGTGGTTCCTCTGTGGACTGTGTGGGCACCTCCTTCGTCTCCTCCTCCACGGCTCTCTTCCTGACCAGCACCGACTGCCGGCTCACCTCCTTCTTCTCCTCCTTCTCCTGCTCTCGCCGCTCTGCACTCGGCCCGTTCGGTTCCTGCGGCTCGGCCCTGTGGCGTTCGGACGGGCTGCGGATGACGCCCACGTGACCTATGACCCCGATGGCCCCGTTCTGTGCGTCTGCGTGCGGCAGGAGGACGGAAGCTCTCCCGTTGGTCAGTTCCTGTCTGGAAGTGGGCGGGGCCACGGGGGACTTCCCCTCCTTGCTCTGGATGACGGACGGGTTACAGACGATGATGCTGCTGCTGTTCAGGTGGTTGCTATGGAAACTCTCGGCCAGCTTCAGCTCCCTCTTCTTCAGTGGTATCTTGGCCTGCTGGTTGCTCCTGACCACCGCCCGCCCCGCCTCCTCTTCCTTGTTCACTTCCTGTTTGGTCAGGGCGGCGCCTGGCGCCATGACCACGGACACGGCGTTCCTAGGGGCCTCGGGCTCCCGAGGTTCCGATTTGACCATGGTGGTGATGGTGCTGACCCGGTTGTCGAACACGGGGGGTTTGCTCTCCGCCTTCTCTACCTTCTCCACGACCTGGGTATTCTCGCATCTGATTGGCTGCGCCGGCTCCTCCTCCTTCATCACTGCAAAAAAAAACACAGAAGAAAAGATAAATACCAAGAAGCATGTCTTACTCGACGGACTCTCCACATGTTCGTGGGATATACGGATCCAGGAACCTTGCGTTGGGGGCTTCACTTCCTGTACCGGCTGGATCTTCTTGCTCTCTTCTTCTGTGGTGTTGGTGGAGTCCGGGTTAGAGCTTCCTGTGGCTTCACCGCCTGAATCATGGTGGTAACAAAGTGAGTCTTTCTCAAACAAATGTCGCCACTTGAGAGATTTTCTGTTATTACACGTTTAGAAGATGTTACCATCGATCATAGACTCTAGAGCGAATCCACGGATCGTTGATTCACATTACCTGCATCTCTCCCGGCCGGGCTGGTGCTCCTGGATCCAGGCTGCTCCTGGTCCTGCTCCTTATTCTGGGTGGGCTCAATCTGACCCTTCAACAGGTCCAGAGCCTCAGCCAGGTCGGTCCGATTCCTGAGAAGGAAGGTTGGACTCGTGACTCAAAGTCATCGTTATGCTTTTGTATATTGACGTTTCCTGAGGAAACCAAATGACTAATAGGATTCCATTTTTCGTTTTATAAAAAAGAAAGCAGCGATGGCAGATGATCCAGCAGCGCTCACCTGACGATGCAGGTCCAGGTGGAGCCGTCCAGATCGTCCTGCTCCTCCGTGTACAGCCGGATGTTCTGCTCCTGGTCCAGCTGGAGCCAGTACATCAGGCCCCGCCGGTCCCGGCCCACCGGCTGCAGACGCATCTTCTCCGGCTCCTCCTCGTTGATGGCCGTCTTGAACTTCAGGTTGTCGTCAAACTGACACTCGCAGAGATACTGGAAGGCGAAGGAGGCGGTCAGACACGCAGAGTTAAAAAGAAATAAAGCCTTGAGAAGAAAAATAGAAAAACTACTTTGAGGATGCTGGACTTGCACTCCATGGACATCCCCTGGTAGCCTTTCTGCTCCAGCTCCCAGGCCCAGGTGCTGTTCAGCTCCTGGCAGACCTGCAGGAGAGCCTAGGGTTAGATGGAGTCACCACACACACACACAGGATCAAGATCCAAGAAAACACCGGTGCGAGAATGTAGGGCATGTGCAGGAAGCTCCTCGGACCTTGGCCAGGTATTTCTCCCAGCGCTCCGTGGTCACGGTCCTCCCCAGTTTCCTCAGCAGCTTCACGTGGAGCTCCACCAGAGGTTTAGGGACTGGAGAACAGGAGAACACACAAACGCACAGGGCGGTCAGAAACATGACCCCAGGGAAAGCAAATAGTGTTGGGGCGGAAGAAATATTGTGTGCTTTGTTTTCAATTTGGGACACACCTGCGATGTCATAAATGAAAAGAATCCAGAGATGAGCAAAAAAATCAATAAAATAACTTGATCCCAGGGAGAAAAAAAACTATTTGTATGTTTAATGCTGCTGGTGCAGAGTTCTCTGGGTGTTCCTAATAAACTGACAGCTGGGTGTACGTCCCACAGGGGAAAAACCCATCGACCGTAAACGCACCTCAAACACAACGGCTGTAACGTGTGCTCTCCGGGGAGGCTTTTACGGAGCCTCACATTTACAGGAAATTCCAGATTCATGCTTTTCCACATCATTACTTTTGCCTCCAAAGAATTCCCATCGCCGAAACGTTGAAAATGTCCCCGAAACATTGTATTTCAATAAAGTATAAAATAACAGCGTTCATGTTTTGAACATGCACGGCTAGAAGCACAAGAGCTAACGGTCACAGAGAGCTACCGAGCTAAGGAGCCAGAAGCTGTGACACGGTGAGCAGAGCTGATAACACACAGGTGGCTCCCGTGGAACATCTGCATCTGTTCAAAATCTGTATCTGGTCAAAGTGTTCAAATAACTCCAGCTCTCCGTTTTATACTTTCACTCAAAGTTGACGGAAACCATTGGTGCTAACGAGTTAGCCAGCAGCCAGGGTCCCTACCGCGCATGCGCACGTTTGACAGCCACTCTACCAAAATATAGAAATAAAAAAAAAAATGAGAAAAAAAAATAATACTGTATTCATCTTAAATCTGCTCGGTGTCAAACACGAACTATAACCCCGGAGCACACCTCCCCATATACGGGACATCGGTGTCACCTCAGTCCAGCCACCCGGGATCCGAGGCCGGGGAAAATACCACCTGACAACCGGCCGACTGGTCACCCAGCAGCGCCGCATCACGGCTGCTCTCGTCCCGGGTCAACACACCCGCAGAAGTCGTGACAGTAGCACGGGCGGCCGCTCACACCAACCCCGCCGAACCATCCCCGAGACCCCGTGCCTGGGAGCGCGGAGCTCCGAACACCGTCCGCAGGGAGAGGGCTCCTTGGGGGACCGGGGGAGAGGGGGGTGGGGGGCTCCGTGTTAGCTCCGTGTTAGCACCTCCGTTTCCCCCATGAACTTGGACCAAACGCGGTTTGAAACACGGACTCTGACCCGGGCCACAATCCGCCTGAGCCGGGGAGAAAGTGAAAGAAGCTGGCCGACTAAACTCCCCATCCAGCCGCTGCTCTGCTGTGCCCGAACAACGACCACCTCAACGGGACGATTTCCCCCCCTCCATCTTCCTCCGAGGATGAAGAGGATGATGGAGGTGGAGGTGGCCCCCATTCTCCTTCGGCTTCCAGTGTCGCAGCTCTCCGCCACTTCTTCGCCCCACCACCGACCCTCCTCACCTGCCGTCGTGTCCCGCAGAAACCTCTCCATCTGCGGGAAAGTCATCTCGGGCAGGTCCAGCGCAGCTCCGTACCGGTCCAGGAACGAGCAGACCTCCGCAAAGCTGGGGCAGAGCGCCGGGCCAGAGCTCCTCGCCTGCGCCGGAGCAGCCATGTTTCCAGGCGGAGGGAGACGAGGGGAGGGCCGCTGCTGGATGCGCCTGCTGCGGCTCTAATGAATGGACCTGTCGGCTGCCGGCGTCAAGCTCCGCCGCGAAGCGCAGCGCCCGGGACAACTTTTCAAAATAAGACCAATTGCCGCCTCCGTCCTGGGAGACAGACAAAGTGTCCCCAGTCTCCTGCGCGATGATGAGCTGCGTCCATCCGCTTCTCTTCTTCGGTATTAATCTAGGTCTTAATAACAGTTTCACGCTTAAATCATCGTACACCGGGTCATTCTTTTCTTTACATATACACACATATATTTTCGGCCTTTGTGTTTTCGACCTGAATGATTCCGTTTCCGACATCGTCGGCCGTAGTTTCCGGGAGCTTGGTGGAACTGGGAGGAGCGGGGAAGGAAGAGACTCAAATACCCAGAATCCACCGCGACAACGCAGCAGAGTTTACTCCTGCAACGTTTTCAACAAATAGCTTCAGATTCACGTTTAAACCAGGAAAGGATTGGAATTAATAAGCATTGTTTTAAATGTATCAATCACATTCCTGAGCTATCAACCACTTCCTGTTCTAAGTACATGTTGTTGCTGTATGTTGTTGCAAAAAAACCCCAAAACAACTGACGGTAAATAAATGAGAAAAACAAACCAAACAACACAAAGCAAACAAAACGCTGACAAATGTAAACCATTTATATTTTGTAATAATAACAGATTTGTGATTTAGTTCCAGTGAGTTGTTACGTGATATGCCATTTCTTTGTTTTTTATATGATCTAAAACATGAATTATTCATTCATCAAGCAACCGAAATGAATAAAAAACGTCATTCTATATGTGTTCTGATCAGCGATTTTCAATCAAAAAGAAAACAAAAAAACGTTTAAAATGTCGTGCGGTCCATGAAGGCATCACCAGAGCTGTGAAATCAGAGCAGATGATGTGCACGTGAATGCGTCCCCGACGGATGTGCGGAAGCAGTGAGTCCGTCTGACCGGAAGCGGCTTTCAGAGGAAAGTTGTATGTTTTTGTTGCATCTGTTGAATGTTGTGTGTGTCCCACTTTGGACAAACACAAACACACCCACACACATGGTGGTGACGGTGTAACGGGACACGCACGGAACCGCACGGAACCGCACGGTGAGTTCACGGGTATGATTTTTTTTGTAGAGGATCTTAAGGTTGAACGACTCGTAGAGTTTCAAATGTTGAAAGTGAAAGATTTTTATGATATTATTTATTTTCATGATCAAACCAACAGTTGAATGAAATGGTGAAATGTGAAGATAACGTGTGTGTGTGTAAACGTAAACATGGCGGGAAAATGAACAAAACAACAAGCAGCGTCCGTCTATAAATGATAATAATCCAGATGTATTGCTTTATTAATGGTGGACAGTGACTTTATGAAGTTAACAGGTAAGACGATTTGTGTGCGCGTGAGAAACATATGGTTCGCGAAGGCCACATGTCGCCTGGTGTAACCACAGCCTCAGTGTGACCTGTGGTTTATTACACATGATAAATGGTGAAGGAGGAAATGGGCCTGGAGATGAAATGTATTATTTCTTTATTTAGAGTTAAAGTCCAAAAATAACTGAATTTCTGCCCTGAGACTTTCAGTTCGTGATCTTTCTCTCTTTGAGTTGTGTGTGATGGTCCTCATGAAAGTGTGCGTGTCCCTGCGAATGTGGCAAACAGATTGGATTGTGTGTCTGTGTGCAAAATGGCCATCGCACACGTGGCCACCGAGTACGTGTTCAGCGACTTCCTGCTGAAGGAGCCCAGCCAGGCGCGATACCGCAGCGTGCGCACCGAGCCGGCCGTGGACAAGATGGTGACCTGCGTGGCGGTGGGCCTCCCGCTGCTCCTCATCTCGCTGGCCTTCGCCCAGGAGGTGTCTGTGGGTGAGTCCCCCAACCCGACCCAAACGTCCCGGGTCCAGGTCCGCAGGACCAGATCTGCTTCTTTCAGGATCGTGTCAGTCAGGGTTGCTGCACACAAACAGATTCAGAAGAGACCACACCCATCATCTACATCTGCGAAGGCTGAATATTTCTCCATGACAACCGTTGCCGTGTGTGTGTCAGGAACTCAGATCAGCTGCTTCGCTCCCACTAACTTCTCCTGGAGGCAGGCGGCCTACGTGGACTCCTTCTGCTGGGCCTCCGTGCACACGCACACTCTTCCCCTGTGGCTCCACAAGGTACACACACACACACACACTGTATGTCACGCACCTTTCTACCGCACATTCCTTGAGCTACGCCGCAAAGTTCAGTCAAGGGAAGGCGCCGGGCGGTGACCTCTGACCTCTGGCCCGCGCAGTTCTTCCCCTACGTGCTGCTGCTGGTGTCCGTGCTCATGTACACGCCGGCGCTGTTCTGGAGGTTTTCCGCCGCTCCGCTGCTGCAGTCGGACCTGGGCTTCATCATGGAGGAGCTGGACCGCTGCTACAACCGAGCCGTCACGCTGGCCAAGCGCATGGCCACGTCCGGCCTGCTCGCCCCCGACAGGTAACGTATGAAATGTGTGGAATATTATGGGATGGCGACAGAGTCACGATGATGTCGGTGACCCGCGATCGTCTCCAGCGACCCCACCGAGGGATGCTTCAACTACCCGCTGGTGGAGAAGTTCCTGATGACCAAGCGCTGCTCGCGCGTCATGTTGTTTTATTACCTGTCCTGCCGCGGCCTGACGCTGGTCACGCTGGTGTGCGCCTGCGTCTATTTGGGCTACTACCTGCGGCTGGCCTCCGTCACCGACGAGTTCGGCTGCTGGCTGCGCGTGGGCCTGCTGACCTCCGACCCCAACATCCCCGAACAGGTCCAGTGTAAACTCATCGCCGTGGGCGTCTTCTCTCTGCTCAGGTGCGCATGATGAAATCCTCAAATATGCAAATCCGCGGCTCACCGATTGCCACTTAAGAACTCGCGTGGTCCTGCAGCCTGGTGAACCTGGTCCTGTTCATCGCTCTGATCCCGGCGGTGATCTACGCCGGGCTGAGGCCGCTCCTCTGCCACGGCTCGGCCGGCGTCCTGGAGACGTACCAGTCCCTGCCCACCGTCAGCGTCCTGCCGCAGCCCGCCGGGCGCTGGGACGACCTGTCCCTCTACCTGCTGCTCCTGGAGGAGAACCTCAGCGAGCTCAAGTCCTACAAGTACATCAAGGTGAGGGAAACGCGATTCCTGCCTGCTCGCCGTTGAATACGCTCCATCAGTTGTCGTGAGGGTGCGCTTGGGTTTGTGTTGCCGCGGTAACCGCAGGTGTTGGAGCTGCTGAGGAGACGAGGAGAATGCTCCGGGGAGAACTTTGACGCGATGGGTCTGCTGCAGACTCTGTGTCTGGTCAAGATGGACGGCGTGGACGGGAGCAAACCGGCGGGGAGGCGGGATCAGGGGAGGAGCGACGCCGCGCCGACCGTCCCCACGGCAACCGACGCGGCGGGACTCGAGAACGACAGCGGCGGTCCAAACTGGAGCCGAGTGAACGAAACGGAGATGAAAGGTCTGCGCCGATGATTGTATTTCATTTCGAAGGTTTATGATTATTGATTATTGCTCCCGATCATCTTCCAATTGAACTTGACGATGATGAGTCTGATGAAATGTTTCTACCTTCAGAGCGCAGTTCTCTGTTGCCGGGCAGAAACTACGACGTCACGGGGAGTAAATCCAGCGAGGAGGAGGAGGTGGCGGCGCTCCGGCAGCGAGCCCTGTGACCCCTGACCTCCTTCATCATCCTCATCATGGTTCAGAGTGGACACGCACGTTGGTCCAGATAATGACGTGGCATCGATGACATTTCTGATATTGTTCGAAAAGATAAGAGCTTCCATTGAAGAGCAAATATTTCCATCCGGAACGCCATGAAATATTTCAAACACTACAGACATTTTTTTTTTACCTCACCACTCAGGTCACTCGGGTCAGATGATGATGATGATGACCACGTGGTCTGTTTCATCTCTCGGATTTATTCACACGCATGTGCTGACAGTTTGTTCTCATGTTGTTTGACGTGTTTACAGGTACGAACACTAGTTAAGGAGAAGCTTCATGAATGAACTTTCCTTCTCAGGGATAAATCACCGTTGACTTCCTCTCTTCATTTTATTCATCAGTTTGGGCGTTTTTTTTGTGCCTAAATGTCATTTGTGATGTTTGACGTGCTTAGATTCTTCTTCTTCAATGGACTGGTGTGAAAAACAACGGTTTGGGAGACAAATGAAATCCAATTTGAGTCATTTGGTTGAGTTGAGCCTGTTTGATCAAGTTCGACACATTTACATCAAACCTTCGACACCTTTGTTTGTTAAATGTCTTGCATGATGAATTGAGGCGCAAAATAAAGAGAAATCAGGAGAAAAAGACAGTTCCCTAAAGGCGTCACTAGGTGTCGCTGTGACGGACAGCTGTTTTTTCCCTGTTCTAGACTTCTAAAGGTTTCTCCTTGATCAGGAATTTTTTGGCATCTAAAATCAACTTCCGGTCTGGAGACGCTCTGGTTGCGTTCCCGTTCTATTTATACTTCGCTCTGCGTGCGTGTCCGTGGTCGACTGCGCAGCTGCGTCACAACAAACGAGTCTCAGACTTCAGAAGGTTTGTGTGTGTGTGTGTGTAGATTGGACAGGGCTTGTGTATATCGTTTGTGTGATAGTCGGACCCAGTTTAGTTTTTGTGTGGAGTTAAATGTTAATAATTCGAAAATTCTGGTTATCGAACGTTACATTCTCATTTGCATTTTAAATCATGAAAGATCAATACTCTGCTGTATTAATGTGTCGGGCCTCACCTCTGTGGGGCGTGTCTCGACTGGCCCCGCCCCCTCAGACATGTCTTCCCCCGAGATCCTCACTCTGTCCTGGGGTCACGTGACGGTGTCGGGACGCCCATATAAGGACTGCAAGGTTTGGCCCGGAGGCAGCCGGGCCTGGGACTGGAAGGAGACCGGGACCGAGGTGCGTGTGGTCCCGGGACGTCCCGCCTCCTCTTGCTCCCTGAGGACCCTCCTCATCTTTTTTTTTTTCCTCCTCCCAGCATCGACCAGGAGTCCAGCCGGCGGACGTGGAGGAGGTGCTGCAGAAGGGGGCGGAGCTTCTGGTGATCGGCAGCGGGATGAACGAAGCTCTGCAGGTAAGAGCCCACGACCTCTGACCTTCGGTGACTTTCAGTGACCTCTGACACCTGTCCCACAGGTTCCTGCCGCCACGCTGGACTTTGTGAAGCGGCGCGGCGTGGACGTCAGCGTCCTGCAGACGGAGCGCGCCGTCGCACACTACAACCAGCTGGCCCGCCAGGGCGCCAAAGTGGGCGGAGTCTTCCACTCCACCTGCTAGTGACGCCCGGAGGAATTCATTTATAAGTGCAGAAGAAGAGAGGAAATGTTTTTTTTTTCTTCAGGTTTAATTTCACAGAAGCTGATGAATGTACAGGTGCAAAATAAAACGTCAAAAAAAACTGCACGTCTATGGCATGTTCTTTTTTCTACACTAAAGTAACGGGAACACGCGTGACCGCTCAGCGCCGGGCCGGTTTGGGCATGATGTAGACTTTGACGGGTTTGCTGAACTCGATGGTTCCGTCCACGACGGCGTCCGGCGGCGCCACGCCGTCGCTCCACCCGGGCCTGGAGGCCGAGGAGCAGGAGGAGAGCCAGGCGGAGGAGGAACTGTAGGCCAGCAGGAGGCGCACCTCGATCTGAGACGGCTCTGAGGGAGACGGGCAACGATGGCAGGTGATTTGAGAGACGCGGGGAGGCGGGACATGACCGATGAGGTTGTATATAACTGGCAGGAGGCCTTTTTATAAAAGAAAAGAGAAAGGCGGGGGTGCTGAAGGACAGGGAGCGCCGTTACCATGGTAACGCCTGATGGAAAACTGACCTGTCCACGCCGTGTGAGAGAGGTAGACCTGCGTGATGAGCCGGTGCCGGTCCGGTCCGGGCTTCCTGAAGTCTCCGGGTTTGGGATGGATCACGTGACTCTGACCGTCCGGATACAGGACCTGCAAACGCACACGAGCCATGAAGGAACCTTCAGCATGAACTAGAACAAGAATAAAACTAATCTGGATACGTACCTGGACTTTGACGCTGCTCTGCGGATCCTGGACGTGCTCCAGCGTGGCGTCGATGTCTAGCGCCACCACCAGGCCGGTGGTGAACCTGAGCGGGTTGTCCGACTCGCCCGTGGGCTCGATGATGGAGGCCGTGGCCCGGTGGATCTGAGGAGGAGGCGGGGGTTCAATTAAATAAACGGCGCGCCCCTCTGTGCACTTCTGTCATTGGCTGTAGCATGACGTCACACATTCCAATCCATAAAACCCCCCAGCGGGATCCTTTATGGACCAAGATGCTACCTGGCGGGGCAGCTGCAGCTGGAGCAGGCCGCTCTGCCTCAGCGTGCTCTGCAGGATCTTCACCAGCTCCGGCGGTTTGCTGGACGACAGGCGAGGCATCAGCTCCGCCAGCTTCTCCGCAAAACTGTCCTGCAGGTGAGGCAGCTCGCTCACAAACAGCCTGCACACGCACACACACGAGCCCCCCATCGTCAGCATCATTTGGACAGAATATGGATTCATCTGCACGTAAACGGTAAAATGCAATTCTTCTTGTTGCTCAATGCGCTCTCTACATAGAACATATGTGCTCCTAAATACGCCAGGTTCCAATCCGAGGAGCGGCAGGTTTCATTCCTAGGAAAAGGGCCCAAGTGGAAAAGGTGGAATGACCTCTGAAAAGACTCCACGTCCTGCAGGAACTTCTCACAGCTGCTGAGGAGCGGCTCCACGCTGCGGGGAGAAGAAAGAGCTGCATGGCTATGTATGCCGGGGGGGAGGGGGGGGTGCGCGTGGGTCCGCGTGCGTGCGCGTGCGTGCGCGTGGGTGCGCGTTGGTGCGCGTGCGTTCGCGTGCGTTCGCGTGCGTGCGCGCGCGTGGGTGCGCGTGGACGCACGTGGGTGCGCGTGCGTGCGAGTGGATGCGCGTGGGTGCGCGTGCGTGCGCGTGGGTGCGCGTGGGTGCGCGTGCGTTCGCGTGCGTTCGCGTGCGTGCGCGTGCGTGCGCGTGGGTGCGCGTGGGTGCGCGTGGGCGCGCGTGGGTGCGCGTGCGTGCGAGTGGATGCGCGTGTGCGCGCGTGGGCGCGCGCGTGGGCGCGCGTGCGTGCGCTCACCCCTGCCGAGTGCGGGCGCTCAGGACCAGCTGCAGAGCTTTGGCCTGGAGACGGACGTGATGAATCGTGGCCACGTGTCTGCTCTCCAAACCGCTGTAGAGGAACTCCAGCTTGTACGTTTCCTCCAAGATCTGAAACCATCGCAAAACATCACGCACACATTCAAATCCGAGGTCGGAATGCGGCTGGGTTTCAGAACTGAAGGAGGAAGAGACGGATGAGCCTCACATTTCATTTTCTCAGGGTATATTCGAAGTCGCTATGTTTATTTCAGTTACGGTGGCCCCCACCGATTTTTTTTGAGACGATGTTGATGAATAATAAAACCAGGCTCTGCCTTTCAATTAAAATAGCTCCCCAGTCTTTTTCTTCCATAGTGCCAAATAATAAAAACATCACTAATAATGAGAATGACCTGCTGAGCCGCGCCAGTGGCGGTGACATTTTGCGTGAGGCACAGAGGGACGGCCACGTTCCACAGCTTCTCCTGCAGAGCCTGAGGACACACACACACACACACACACACACACACAGCTGAAGGCTCCGTGCCGTCTCCACCAACCTGGAAACCCTGAGGAGTCTCTCTCTCTCTCACCTTCATCAGCAGCAGCTGGCAGCGCAGGAACGTGGCGCAGAAATCGGCCGCTCCAGCCAGTTCAGTCTGAAGCTCACCCAGACGCTGCAGGTCTCTGACGCACCGCACGCGCGCACACACACACACACATCACTATGCTGATGCAGCCATCATCATTCATTTAGATCGTCACATCTTTTTGTTTTGTCATTTATCTCCCTCCACCCAACATGAGCTGAAACAAACTATACCACATGGTTCCATGTAAAACGCGTCCCTGCGAGTGTGTGTGTGTGTGTGTGTGCGCGCGCTCACCGTATGGTGAAGTCCAGCAGCTCCTGAGCTCCCGGGGCCTCCAGGTTCTGGACGGTGCTGACTCGGTCCAGACTCTGTTGAAGGAAGAGCTGAGCCGACTCCACGGAACCAGAACCCGAGGCGGAGTCCGCCGGGTCGAGACCGCACACCTGCTTCCTGCCCGGCAACTAGGACGCAGAGGAAGAGGGGAGGGGCGTGAGTGGGCGGAGCTGGGGGCGGCGTGACTCGGGGCGCGGCGTCCCTCTCACCCTGAGCGGCGGCACCAGGTGCGACAGGCTGTCCCTCAGGTAGGCGTAGTGTCGGAAGGTGTGGTCGGAGAAGAGCGCCGGCATGGTGGGACACGACTGGGCCGCGTTGAAGACCAGGACCAGCACGGCGATGTCTGGGGGGCGTGTCAGAGAGTCAGCTATATATAGATGTGTGTTGACTGGCTGACATGGTTTGTTTTTTCTGTCATACAGGCCGGGTCGTCCATGTCGGGCTCCGGCGTGTCAAAGTAGGGGTGCGTGCTGAGCAGCTCGGAGACCAGGGGTAACACCAGGGTGGGGTGACGGGACCCCACGAACTTCAGACACCTGGAGAGCACACAACCAATCAGCTTCAACTACTCAACTAATGGACCAAATTCCAGGACGCTCATCCCAAATGTCTGAGCTGTTTCATAATTGTGTGTGGGAGTGACAAGCCCAGATTGAAACACCCCCCCACCCCCACACAGGCACGCACACGGGGCTCCTACTTCCACACGGAGTTGCGGTCGGTGGGGTACTTGTTGAGGTTCTTCAGCAGCTCCAGCAGAGCCAGCTGGATGCACTCTTTGGTGGAGACGTTGGTGAAACACAGTAACTCGTGCAGAGCTTCTCGAATGTCCCGGGACTTGTCCTGGAGGAGAAGAACCACGTTTCAGCGCCCAGACGGTATGGGTGTGTGTGTGTGTGCGCGTGCGTGCGCGCTTCGTACGGACCTCCAACACGGCCAGCACCGTGTCCAGCTGGTCCTCCCGGAGCGTGATGTGCGTGGAGATCTCTCTCAGCACGTGGATGGACTGCAGACGCACCTCCTCGATCTCGTCGTTGAACATGTCCACCAGGAAGTCCAGACACTTCTCCGCGAAGCTGGCGGAGGAGCGAGCCAGGCGCGACAGGGCCTCCACCGCCGCGATACGCACCTCTTCAGGTGTGGATTCATGGGAGAAAAAAAACCCAGGGTTACAGGATTTTACAAACGTGTGAATGTGTGTGAGTGGGCGAGAGGCCGTCTCCTACCAAACATCTCGTCCTCCAGGCCGTGAACGAAGGCACCGCAGGCCCCAGAGGCAATCAGGTTCACCGTGTTGGTGTCCAGCTTCTCCTTGGGGGCGTCGTCGGCCCACTTCCTGCCGGAGGAGAACTCCCCGGAGGCAAAGAGCTCCTTGGCCCGTTCGTGGGCCGTGCGCTTCCTCTGAGGAGGAGGTGAGGTGGTTATGGAATATGAAAGATGAAAATAATATTCTACAAATGTTTGCTCCAAAATAAAGCAGCTGATGAATGAGGACTCACCCGGAGATCTGACATCAGCTTCTTATCCAACGTTTGCTCCAGAAACTGAGGACTGACCTGCAGCATCGAGCCCTGACACACACGCACACACTTTTATTTACCTGTTAAAGTCATTCATGTGTTCATTACGAACTGTACGTGTTTTTTACAGAGATCGACAACGAACAGAGGATTGAAGTCCACACAGCGAATGTCCGTGTGCGCGCCTGTTTCCTCACCAGTGTTTTGGCGGCCTGCACTCGCACCATCCAGGAACCGTCACTGACCATGTGACTGATTTTGCCGAAGGCGTCGTCCACCAATCGGATCTCTTCGTTGGACGATGGGATGGGCACGATGCTGCGAAGACAGAACACAGGTCGGGAAAATGGAAAAAAAATGGAAGAAATGTGACGGAGACAACCAGACAGTGGAGAAACCCACCTCTCTGGGTAGAGCTGGCTGAGAACCCAAACCATCTGCACGGCTGCAGAACGGACCTGCTCGTAATCGTCCGACAGCAGCCGACACGCCTGAAAGCCAAATCCGCAGGATCAGAATATAAACACGGCCATTGTTAATATATTTATAATAATATTAATAGTAAAATACGATTTTTTTATTTTGTTGTTATTATTATTATCACCATTATAATGACTATTATAATGATATTAAATGGTTTGTTATTATTATTATTATTATTAATAATAATAATAATAATAATAATAATAATAATAATAATAATAATAATAATAATAATAATAATAATAATAATAATAATAAATATTATCATCATCATCTGAGCTGCCTCGTCCCTCAGCTTAAAACGTGTGAAAACAAACGACCGCCTGAATAAAGCCGAGACAGATTCCATCTCGTCACCTGATCGTAGATGATCTGATGAATCTTCATTCCTCTCTCGTGCAGCCGCAGCTGGAAAAACAATCGGCAGAGAGTTGGATTAAATCACACGGTAAGGCTACACCGGGCCGGTGAGGGGGACGGGGCCTACCATGGCTTTGATGGCCGCCGTGCGCACTCTGGGCTCCTGGTCTCCAAAGTGGTCGCTGATGATGCTCTGGACGTCCCTCGTCACACCTGCAGCACGACAAAAAAAACCCCACAAGGCATCACACGTTAACCAGAAATCATGGGATTGAAAAATATTTCTTAAACATTTCAAACGCTAAGGAGACAGACACCTGTCAGGGTGGGCGGGGCCTCTGTGTCTTTGATCAGAGGAGCGTCCACCAGGCCCAGACATCCCAGCAGCTCCAGACACTTGTTCCTCACCCCGAAGTACGTATCCGAAAGATGCTGAAGAACCACAAACAAACACACATGAGTCCTGTGAGTCCGCGCAGTGTTGAGTCCGAGTATGTTTTCAACCAAGTAAATACTAGACAAAAAATGTAAGTCCAACCAAACCAAATATGAAGACGTTTTTTTTCTTTACATTTTTTGAATGAGTTCAAAGCAAAAAGTACGAAAGGAGACGTCACCTTGCAGGCCACCTCGATGAGCCTCTGTCTGACGGTAGGACTCTCAGGCAGCTGGGTACCGATGACCAGCAGAGTGTCCAGTAGCTGAGCCACGACCTGATGAGACTCTGCGCAGGCGCGCACACAGCAGATCAATCCATTAGAATAAACCCTATCATTCTAAATAAGCCTGGAATTGGGGTTTCCAAATCCCTAATTCCAGGCTTAACACCCCTATCAGCGTGGAATTAGGGTTAAGGTTGTTGGTGAACGGTCGCTGCGAGAAAGATGACAGTTGGTATAGGAGGGGTTTGAGGGAGCCCGAATGCACTGGTCTTGTTCCTGTATCAGTCGGACATTGGGAAGTGGGAGAAAGTACAAAATCACAGTGTGCGTCGTCACCGTTCACCCATTTCCCAATGTCCGAGCGACACGGGACCAACACCAGCGCGTTTGGCATCCCTGAAAACCCCTGGATACCACATTTTCATCTCTCTAGCAGCGATGCTTCACCAAAACCCTAACCCCAGTCTTATAACCCCTATAAGTCTGGAATTAGGGTTACGGTTTCCAAAACCTTTATTCCAGGCTTAACACCCCTATCAGTGTGGAATTAGGGTTAGGGTTTTGGTGAAGGGTCGCTGCTAGAAAGATGAAAGTTGGTATTTGGGGATTTTCAGGCCCTGGTCTTGGTCCTGTCTCGCTCAGACTTCAGGAAATAGGTCAAACGTCAAAAATCCCTAAAGTGTATCATAGTTTCACCCACTTCCCAATGTCCGAGCGACATGGGACCAAGACCAGCGTGTTCGGCATCCCTGAAAACCCCTAGGTACCAAATTTCATCTCTCTAGCAGC
>JAFBJU010000973.1:0-30613 GCA_016785305.1 Colistium nudipinnis | reverse complement strand
GTTCGGCATCCCTGAAAACCCCTAGGTACCAAATTTCATCTCTCTAGCAGCGACGCTTCAATAAAACCCTAACCCTAATTCCAATCTGATAGGGGTTATAAGCCTGGAATTAGGGTTAGGGTTAGGGTTACCAAAACCCTAATTCCAGGCTTAACACCCCTATCTCTGTGGAAGTAGGCTTAGGGTTTTGGTGAAGGGTCGCTGCTAGAAAGATGAAAGTTGGTATTTGGGGGTTTTCAGGGCCCCCGAACGCACTGGTCTTGGTCCTGTCTCGCTGGGAGATCGGGAAATAGGTCAAAGGTCAAAAATCCCTAAAGTGTATCATAGTTTCACCCACTTCCCAATGTCCGAGCGACACGGGACCAAGACCAGCGTGTTCGGCATCCTTGAAAACCCCTAGGTACCAAATTTCATCTCTCTAGCAGCGACGCTTCAATAAAACCCTAACCCTAATTCCAATCTGATAGGGGTTATAAGCCTGGAATTGGGGTTAGGGTTAGGGTTACCAAAACCCTAATTCCAGGCTTAACACCCCTATCTGTGTGGAGTTAGGGTTTTAGTGAAGCATTGCTGCTGGAGAGATGAAATTTGGTAACTAGGGGTTTTCAGGGATGCCGAACGCGCTGGTCTTGATCCTGAGTTGCTCGGACAACGGGCCGAAATTAGGGTTAGGGTTTACCAAAAAATGCCTTGGTGAACGGTCAAGATCATTCTGGGATTCTTGAACTTCTGAAAGCATTATACGTTAGTTATGATATAGTTGAATCATAGTCTTGTGTGTTTTGGACTGAGTCATGAAATCATGGGTCATAATTGACTCGCCAACACCAGGAACAGAAAAACAGCTTTGGAACACAACACAAGGGTTAATAAGGACGTTAGGGACAGTTACAAAGAATAGTTCACAAAATGCTGTGAGACACCTGTCATGTGTCAATAGCGCTGCTCACTTGACGAACAAACAACCGGTCCTCATCAATAATCAATGAGTGTGATTGGAACTCACTCTCGTTGCCGAGTGTGTTGATGGCGTCGTCCACGACACAGTCGGGGCTGAAGCCCGGAGTCTTTGACAGCAGGCTGAGCAGAGAGGCGATCTTCAGCCTCACAGAGTTATCTGTCTCCTGTAGGGGAGAAAGAGAGCATCTTCCTCATCATCCTCCTCCTCCTCCTCCTCCTCCTCCTCCTCATCATCATGACCCTGACCTTGTAGTAGTGCTCCAGGAGGATCCTGACCACGCCCTCCACGCTCTCGGCCTCCACGGGCCGGCGTGCAAACTGCAGCAGGTACTGCAGCGCGTCGGTGGGGTTGGAGGCCTTGCACAGGTCCAGGTGGAGTGCCGCGGATTTACTGGGTTTGGACAGACGCAGCTTCTTGGCCGGAGCTTCTTCGAGAGGGATCTGGGACGACGAGCACAATATGAACACGTTCACACAAAACTCCAGCCGCATTCATGTGTTCACACAACCTGCTCTGGTTTACACCCAGCCACATGTGAACACTTTACATCTGATGGGCAGTAGATTATGAATGGTATCAGGAGATGATTTTTGAGAAAATAATCATTCTGGATTCATTCTCAGTTTGCGTCTGATAAATTCACCTCACAGTCCAACAGCTGATCGCGTGTCAGAGGACAAATGTCCCTTTGTTGTGTCCATGTGAAGACAAGAGACAATAACAGCTGACTTAAGCTGTTAGCTAACGTTAGCATCGCTGCTGGTGCGCGTGCTCAGTTGTGTGGTTGTTAGCGCATTAAAGTCCATTATGGTTAAACAACACGTTTGTAACACAAGCCACGCTCACACACACACTGCGAGTCCTGTTGTCGTTTCTTGGGTGTTGTCGTTTCCTCACGCTAATGCTAGTTAGCCTCCGTTAGCATTAGCACCGGGAGTTACGTTTTTTTGTGTGAAACTTCGGGTTGTGAGTTCGTGTTGTTGCACGTGTACTCACCTGTACAACTCTAGAAAACTCCTCGTAAACACGTTTCTTCAGGTGAGCCGCCATGATGAGGAGACCGCTTTAGCTGGTTAGCTTAGCTTTGCCGACTGACTGGGCCTCGTCGGCCACCGTAGCTACGGTTCACACGGAAAACGCGTTTGGCAAATGTCGCCCGTTGGGTACGAGATTAAATAAACCAGATGAATCCAATGGTTACAATTTTTATTTAATTTAAACCAAAACTCAATTTAATTCTTTTTCACCCCAATTTAAGATTGATGAGACATTCACAGCAGGATTATATTTCTCTTGCAGAGTTCTCAGAGTTTTACATTTATTTGACCGTAAAAAACACATTTCTTCACAGATACAACATACAAACATTTAGGAAAAATTCCAATCAAGCTGTCATACTCAAATTCCTTTTAAATGTTAAAAATCAAGGAAGCGTTTCAGAAAAACATATCACGCATACTGGAATTTTGCCACACACACAACAACACAGTGCTGGAGACGTGTTTGCTGGGATTGGTCCAGGATCTGAAGGATCAATCATCAGGGTCACAGAGGTCAGATCACGTCCCGGAGCTCGATGGCAGCGGTGGACGTCCTCGTGTGGCGTCCTCGCCGCCTGGAGCATCCCACGACCATCACCATGAGCGGCAGACACACACACAACACAATGCGGCTGATGGCCAGCTGTACGGGACATTGGGCCGAGGGCCGGGGGTCCTGGTCTAAGGGCCCGGGGTCCTGGCCCGTGGAGGGATTGAGGAACAGGAAGGCCGAGGTGAAGTCCTGGGACACGCTGCTTCCTGTGGCGTTCAGCTGGCACCTCCACTTGCTGTTGTGGTCATCATGCTGCAGTTGTGTGACCAGGGTGACGTTGCAGCGTGTGGAGCCAATCAGCTCAAACCTGCATGGGCACACGCACACACACACACACATAAACCAACGATGAGCACGCTAAAAATCATGTTTTGTCATTTGAAGCCAATGTTTATTTACTTGAAAGCATTAATGACATATATTCACTTCTTATTTCTCACTTGTGCAAAGTTTGTTTTTGTTTCGTTTTCTATGTCTTTTTTAAAATGTCCGTTATTCATATAATATTGTGTATTTTTTCCAACAATATTTACACTTTGCAAAGGCAAATTTGCCCACTGTGAGAAAATAAAGGATTATCTGATCATGTATATTGAACAATATATGTTATATGTTGTATATATCCATATCATCAACTGAGAGGAGCCGACCTGCTCCGGCTGGCCCAGCTCAGGGTGAACCCGCTGGTGTACGGCGTGCACGCCAACGCGTCGTAATACGTGAACAGGATGCAGCTGAGCACCAGGCTTCCTCCGGGCCTCAGGTCGCCGACCCCGGACAGAGGAGCCACGGCGAGGAGCGATAGGTAGACGTGGGCCACGATCTCCTCCTGCGAGAGGCAGATGTAAGTGCCGGCGTCCTGGGCCTCGAGGAGGCGGAGCCTGAGGGAGCAGCCGGAGGTGACGGACATGCGGCTGGATTTGCCTGAGTCCGCCCTGGCCTGACCTCCGCTGACCTCCGGGCTGCTCTGCACCTCGCTGCCCCGCAAGGAGCTCCAGGAGACGGAGGAGCAGTCCGAGGAGGGCGGGAGGCCACAGGGCAGCAGGACGTCACCTCCCACTCTGCTGTACAAAAACACTGCAGCTTTCGTACACAACACACCTGCACACACACACAACCAAGCCGGGATTGTAATCACAGCTGCGCTCAATCGAATGCAATGTGGCACAGATTATATTCCGATAATTTTTCATCCCAACTTCACAGTGTGATTATATGATTATAAATTATATATATATGAATACAAGGTCTGGGTCAGCTGTAATTTAAATCAACACCAATAGAAATGAGAGTGAAATCCTAAATTCAAAAAATTGTCTTTGCAATGCAATGAAAAAAAATAAATGATTACAGACCCTAAAGTGCTTTTAAAGGAAAAAAGAATACGACTAAAAACGTGAACAAATATGCATATTTCGGACATGAAAACGCATTGGCTTCAAAAAAACAAACCATCCATTTTCAAGCGGAAACAGCTCAAGACTCAAACATTGATTTCGGGTCCCACATGGAGGGGGTGGTAAGAATCCGCATCCGTGGCTCCAGCTGGGAGATCTGAGATCAGAGACGTGGTTCCCTCACCTGTTTGGACCAGAGAGCCCAGCAGCACCAGCGCAATCGTCACGTCCATCGCGGCGCGTCTCAGCCTCTGCAGCGACGCACGTCCCTCCTCTGACGTCACTTCCTGTGTCTCACCGTGTCGGGCAGGACGTCCTGCGGCGGAATGACACGTTGGTGAATAACTGAATCATCAAAATGTCCCTGAATGCAACTCAAGGTCCACCTACCAAGACTGTCCAGATCTCCTGATGATGATGATGATGGATGAAGATCATTGAAATGATGGAAATCAGTTCATTTAGTCCAGGTGATGAAGAAAGATGCTGTTTCTAGACTTTTAAAACAGGAAATGGGCTTTTCTTATCATTTTTTTTATTTATCGATTTTTACAGACGGGTTGATTTTTATTCCGTTTTTTTTCTCTTTATATAAAATGTTTTCATGTTGTGATCCAAGGTGTGAAATGTAAGTGCGCAACTGTTCTATGTCAGCGGTTTTAAGAGGAAGTCCTGCTGATTCTTGGAACACGGAAAGGAAACTCACCATGGCCTAAAACATGTATAGAACACCCTGGCTGGTTATACACTTTTGTTGAACGGGTCAGTTCTGTCAAATAAAATCAAATTCAAAAAAATCATGGTCAGTGGGATTTGAAGGAATTACTTCAATCTGTCAAATTCAAGTTTTAAGGCTATTAAACCTCGAAAAGAAAAATTCAGCGGACCATAAAAGTGATTATTATTCTTTGATTATTATGATTATTCTTTTTTTGGTCAGAAGTTGAGATCCTACTAAACCAATAACAGGAATAAAATGAATTCCGATGAAAAACACCGGGCAGATTTTATGAGTCAAAATCTTTGCGGCTTTTGACGGAGGCCATTGTGATTTTTTTTTTTTTTGCTCTTGCTGATCATACAGGATGTGAAGACGAGACCCTTCAGACCTTTCATGGTGTTTTGGTGGTTTCCAATCTGGGTCTCCGATTGCTCAACGCTGTGAACAGTTTCCTACACTGACTTCAAAATACCAGCTGTGTAGTTCAGGGTTTATTAAAGTTTCATTTTAGAGGATTTCAGGATTTTGGTGGCTTTGTGAATACACAGGTGAAGCCACAAAATGATCTTGAGTCAACACAGATGACATGGTCCGTTATTAAATACTTTCAAAAACAGTGTGAGGATTGAAATAGAAAATGAATACATGCACAAGAATGTTTTAAGTGAAGGAAGGCATTTATTATTATTCTTATTATTATGTATATGTGCAGAAACTGATA
Organism: Colistium nudipinnis; assembly: GCA_016785305.1. NCBI lineage: Eukaryota > Metazoa > Chordata > Actinopteri > Pleuronectiformes > Rhombosoleidae > Colistium > Colistium nudipinnis. Next base: position 25,220 of record JAFBJU010000973.1, on the reverse strand, counting down.
TTCCATTTGATTTCGTTTTTTCTCTTTCAGTTTCTCCATTTCTTTTTGCTTTGTCTCACACATTGATTTGAATATTGTGTTTTGGTGGCATTTAATGTCATATGATCACCACCAGGTGAAGGTGAGTTTGTAGAAGTAGTCGTACCTCCTGGACAGGAAGCTCTTGGGGGCCACGTGCGGCTCCACGCCCACCTCGTAGCCCCGGCTCCGGATGTCCATCTTGACGCAGTCCAGCAGGTCGTCCACGGACGGGACGCCCTTCCACGGCCCGAACCTCACCACCGACTCCTTGTGGGCCTCCAGGCTGCTGACGGCCTCCTCGTAGGACCCGAGGTCCTCGTCCGTGTGCAGGACGCAGATCATGATGGTGGAGTGGCGCGCGGCGATGGCCTCGGCGCGCGCGATGCGAATCAGCACCTGGACGCCCAAAAAAGAAAGGACTTGTGGAATAATCTCACCATTATCTCGAAAGACAATAAAAAAACGTGTCATACAAGGGGCGCAAAAACAGTTTTGGTCCGCGCGAAATGGAAGTTATTTCATTTTTAATATGAACAGTGTTATTATTATTTCTAATGATTGTGTTTTATAGTCCACCGCATATTATGAGAATATTTTTTGTTGACAACCAAACGCAATCCATGCCTGTATGTGAGGATGAGCCCGTGTCGTTGGGGGGGATGTTGGGTTGTGTATTTCAAAAGAATAATAATATCATTCAAACACTGTTTTACATAAATTGCTGCACAAAACAAATGTGATGCACATAAAAAAAGTAACAAAAAGAAACGATTTGGAATTCTTTGTCTTAGAGACGTGCGACCTGAGTGGAGAGGAGTGTGTTGTTTTTGTTGTTGTGTAGTTCACACGCACCTCAATGTTTTCTTTGTAGTGAGGAACTCTGGAGAGGAACTGCTGACGTCCCACCAGCTCCCCAAACATCTGAGGACTCTCCTCTAGGAGTTTGATGAGAGGCTTGATGTTATAGTAAACGGCCTCCCTGTGAACCTACACACGCGCACGCACACACACGCACACACACAGGTCTTTAGAAGGCAGTGACCTCTGGGTGAGGACTCCTGACCTGGGGCGGGAGGAAGGGAACCAGACCTCTGGGACATCCCGTGTGGGCAGACGCTCGGACCTCAGGAACTCCAGGATGGCGGCGAAGTGTGAGCCGTCGCGGTCGATGAAGCAGCGCCCGTGTTGCCCAGCAACCAGCTCGACCAGTCTGGAGTCGGCGTGTTTCCTTAGCGTGTTCATGGAGGTGGTGAACAGCTGACCGCCAACGTTCAGCTGAACAACGGGGGACGCCTGAGGACACACACACTGGTCTGTACACAGGTAACACACACACAGGACACACCAGTCTGGCCACGGTTCTCACGCCGCAAACATCCACACGCGTGTATCGTGAAATATACTTCACTGCACTACAACGCGCTAAATCTCCAAATAATCATGATCATACTTCAGCATTCAGTCAACATGACGCACGGCTGATCAAACAGTGCAGCACACGCACACACACACGTGCAAACACACAGACACACTTCCTGAAACTTCCAGATAAAGCAACAGGTGCCACTTAACTTTTTTTTTTTTAAGAATCCAGAGTAGCTTATTGGAGAATAAACCAGAATAAAACAAAAAAAAAAAACGCAAAAACTACACTCATACATGGTGATGGCATGAACAGGTATCCGTGATGACGTCACGTTTGGCTAGATTAACAAAGTGTCCTCTCGTCAGACACACACACACACACACACTCACCGCAGACTCTGCCCCAGGTGTCCTGTACTCTGGCAGACTCATCCTGTTCACATGGACGTTTCCAAACTGTGGGACAGGTGCGAGCGGGGAGTGGGGGCGTGGCCTAACCCGGAACCGAAAGTCGAGTCACTCAGGTGTAAAAAACAACAACCCGCGGCTCTGAAGACAGACGTAAATGCGGAAGTGCAAAAGCCTGCAGTTCCTCGAGTGGACACACGAGGGCGCCATAGACTCATGCTATAAACCTGATGACAGGAGGCGAATGTTTTATGTAACTCATCCATTCATATTATATGAAAGGTTTAACCCTCGTGCTGTCTTCACTTCCCGTAGACTCCCCTTGTCCTAGGGGTCAACAATGACCCGAGTCCACTAAACCTCTAAATTAAAGCATTTTCATGAAGATGAAATGAAGAAACAACCTGTAATGAATCACACGCTCTATAAATGCATTAGTTGTCCCCTTTACACATTGCAAAAATAATCAGTGGACACTCCTTTTCTTCCCTTATATTATTATCATTTCAGTGTCTAGCTTAAGATGGTACTTGTGTAGCCTCACTCACTCTCTGAGCCCCTGTCCGTCGCCCTGTCAGTTTCCGCCTATAGGAGGGCAGCAACGGAACGGACCGTGTTCTGATTGGCCGAATGCGGGGCGAGGGCGGGACCGCTGCCGGCGGCCGTAGGTACAGCGCGTCCATGTCCCGGGTGGTGTAGGCCCGTTCACAGCTACTCCATCCCCCGGTTGCGAGACGTAAGACGACCATCGCTCACTCTCTTCCCCGGTCCCCCGGTTCCTTGCTCCGGTTCTGGTTGCGCTCCGTAAACCGGAAGTGGAATGCACGCCGAACGGTCCGAGTCACCCGTCTGTCGCGATTTCAGTGCTCTGATTGGCCGGACGCGGGGCGGGGGCCGGACTTGTATGCATCCCCGAAAACGGAGCGCTAAACACGGGCGCACCACGCGGAGAAGAAGCGCCGCTGTACCGGAAGTCTCTTGGCCGAAGTTTCCTTCAGGTGGCGTTCAAGAAATCCACATTTCCCGGTCGTGACATGCGCCGTGGACGGATGTAGGTAAACGTGAACCATGAGTTGCAGTTTATTACTGGATCACAGAGAAATAAAAACAAGAGTAAAATCGAGTATTTGAATCTCTTCATTAAAATGGATGAGAAAAGAAAGAAGGGGATCCACAGCAGCAGGTGACGGAATCTGATCCGATGAAGAACCAGAGCCAGGAAATATTATGAAAGAATGCGCACAATATGTGAAAGTGAATTTTCCAGATTTTATTGTTTTTCTACACAAAAACCTCAGGCTGTTGTTTCCATCTGGGGTAACGCTCGAAAACCTGCAACGACAGAGGCGACGATTAAAGGTGCAGAAACAAACAGCTGCTCAACACACTGCATGAAAAAGAAAACAAGTGTGTTCATATGAACCTACTTTAAATATTCAGCCGCGTCTTAATTTCATTCAAATATTCATTTAGTGAAATGATGATCTGAACAGATCCTGAATCACTTTCAGAACTGGTATTTTTTAGTTGATTTAGGTTTCCCTTCTCAGACAAATGCCTCGATGTCTTCACCTGGAAGGACTCGCGGCTCTGAAGGGACCGGAACAGAACCACAGAACGTGGCTCTGAACCGGTCACCTGCGGAACCAGATCGAGTCCTGGTCCGACTCGTCATCGTCTCATCACTGAAGGAACAAACCAAGCTCTTTTTTTATCTCTCTCTCTCTCAAATCAGTATTGTAATGTTAGTTAAAAAACAAACGGACAAAGATGGATCCTTCAACCATGTTGGGATCCTGTTTTTTTTTTTTTCTTTTTTAATTTTAGCTCTCATTAATCAAAAGATATTTAGTTACTTTTGTTCCAAGTCCTACTCGTGAGAATAAAAGCAGTTGGAGTCAATCAATGATCATCATGAATATTGATCCGTATGTCATCGTCCTCTTCTTACCCTCTCATGCGGTGGGCACGGGGGCGCCCTGGGGCATGGCGGGCGCCTCTGGCTTGGCGCCCTTCTGCTCAGAGATGGGCGTGGTGGGCAGCGGCTCATCTTTGGGCTCCACGATGCTCACGTGGTCAGGCAGCGGCTTCTTGGGGCCAATCTTACCGCTGGGGTCCCAGGGCAGCATGATCTTCACCTTGATGCCCAGCACGCCTGAGGATCATAACACACACACACACACACACACACACACACATCAGCAACACAACCCAGAGGAATGACAGAGACCCGATGCCACATGAACGGCTGGACTCACCCTGCCTCAGCAGGACGTGGCGGACAGCTGTGTCGACGTAGTAGTTGACGGGGTCTCCGCTGTGGATCATCAGGCCGTCCACGAACTTCATGGACTTTGCCCTCTGACCCCTGAGTTTGCCAGAGACCACCACCTCGCAGCCCTTGGCGCCGCTCTCCATGATGAACCTCAGCACGCCATAACACGCCCTGAAAGAGGAGGAGCCAAGGCACGTCAACGCTCAGGGGACAGACGCGGGTGTGAGTTACAGCACTGTTGCCGTGGAAACGCATTTCTTGATGGGTTGCATTTTGCTTGTTACTACCCTGAGAGGATTTATTGTGTGCATATTCAATTCCTGATTTTCAATTTCTCCATGACCCTTCTCAGACAAATGCCTCGATGTCTTCACCTGGAAGGACTCGCGGCTCTGAAGGGACCGGACCAGTACCACAGAACGTGGCTCTGAACCGGTCACCGGCAGAACCAGATCGAGTCCTGGTCCGACTCGTCATCGTCTCATCACTGAAGGAACTCCGCTCTGATCAACATATCACTTCTACAGAGATATTCAGAACCAGCTGGTGAACTTATATCTGGATTTCCATTGACAAACGTAACTATATTATACATCCCATAATAATAATAGGTCGCACATTGGGACTTTTCACATGGTCAGCGAGTATTTGACTAAATCAGGAACTGCTCACTTCAGAGTACGTGACCGCACACAGACTACAGGCAGCTTTAAGATGCGAAGTGGTGTGGATGAATGGGTGAAGGGGGCGTGGCCTGGGTCTCACCTGCGGACGGCCAGGCCTCCCAGCAGCTTGTAGCGCAGAGACTCGGCCTGAGCGATGGCACACAGACCGCGAGTGGCCACTTTCTCAGCATAAAGCTGAAACACAGAGAAACATCACGTGTTATTATGCAGAGTCCACCCACACGTGCTGGCAACACAGCCAACGTCCATCCACACGCTTCACTCCGGAGGTTTTAGACCCTTCTCAGACAAATGCCTCGATGTCTTCACCTGGAAGGACTCGCGGCTCTGAAGGAACCGGACCAGAACCACAGAACGTGGCTCTGAACCGGTCACCTGCGGAACCAGACCGAGTCCTGGTCCGACTCGTCATCGTCTCATCACTGAAGGGGGAGGCGGCCAAGATGCAAGAGATTTTGTCACCTGCTCTTATCCCAATAATGAAATATATCAGCTAAAATAATATATATATTTGAGATTTAGTTCAGTCAGTGAAGGCCGACATTAAAACTGGACTTTTCTCAAAACTCTGAATATCGTCTTCAGTTTGCATTTATTATTGTGACTTTAGATTTGTATTTTACGCTGTCTGCAGTGATTTTAATAAATACTAAAGGAGGGTGACCATTTTTTTGGTCCTCTTGGTGTTGCCGTACCTCCACGCTGCCCTCGGGGAAACCAAACCTCTTCTGGACCACAGCGGTCAGCTCTCTGATCCGACGGCCCTTCTCTCCCAGAACGTTCTGGGTCCTGCACACAGAGCCAGACCGTGGAATTAACACTTCTGTACAAGGACTATTTAAGTCTGCCAAGTTGAAACATAAACAAAACAATTTGCCTAAGAATCTAAAATGAACTCAAACACATGCACTTTCCAGAACCTGCAATAGTAGCCACTCCTCAGGCAAATTTTAATAACTTTTATAGAAGCTGCAAGATTAGATTTAAAATGAGTGTTTGCATTATTGCAAAGAAAAGTTTCAGTTAAAGATTAAATATATATATATGTGTTTGTTGAAGAGAGAAATTTGTACATGCCGACTCACCGATGTGGCTAATACACGGATGGGGTTTGTGTAGATGTTAAATGTATATACGTGGAAGTTGTTAGGGGTCTGGACTCTCACCTCGTGGCCAGGATGATGATCTCGGTCCTGGTGGGAGTCACGCGCACCTCCACGCCGGAGTAGCCATCCTCGGCCAGCTCCCGAGTCAGAAACTCGTTGAGCTCGGCCTTGAAGATCCCGTCTGAGACGAACTGAGGACAGAGGACCGGGTCAGAACCAGAGACAAATCACGGCAACCACCTGCATTATTAAGTGAACAATGGTGTCGTAGGTGGCGGTGAATTCAAAAAACAGCTAACCCCACCCCACTCTCACATGTTGGGCTTAGTTTCCCTTCTCAGACAAATGCCTCGATGTCTTCACCTGGAAGGACTCGCGGCTCTGAAGGGACCGGAACAGAACCACAGAACGAGGCTCTGAACCGGTCACCTGCGGAACCAGAGCGAGTCCTGGTCCGACTCGTCATCGTCTCATCACTGAAGGAACAAACTGAGCTTTCGCGGAACGCTCCTCCATGTAAATGTATCGAGCTAAAAAGACGGAATCCGAAGCATTGTTCTGCTCTATGGACGTTCCCCCATATCTGCATTATAAAGGGGGTTTAGTTGACAGTGCAGTGTCCATACAGACCAACTGCATGCTGTCAAATACAACGAGTACAATGCCCGTGTGCGACATCAAAAACTTGGTTTCATTGACCCAGCATGACAGGTCTGCACCAATGAGCTTTAAAAGTCAGATAAAAGTTGTCAAGAGGTTAATTCTGCTCGAAAATATTCGGCCTCATCAATATAACAACTATAATGACATTTATTCGAACGGCATAAAGGGCTTTTTAATACGAGAAAATAACGATATCAGCCACTTGCTTCGGGATAGGAGTTTTCATGACTTAGCTTGGGCAGGCTAAAGCTAACGTCGCGGCTAACACCACATTGGTGACACAACTGAGAACACGGTGACAAAATGCCTCCACGGCGCGGAGGACACTCCCTACCCGGCCTCGTGTGGCTCTGTGCCGGGGTCACAGGTAGCCATCGGACGCGGAGCACCGAGCCGTGCTAAGCTAACAGAATGAGGAGGGCACGCAACGCCGGCAGAATCTGGATTAATCCTCTGCGAGTAGGAGGTGTACGAGCCGCATTAAAACGGAGACCGGCCCTACGCGGTGCTAACCTGACGCAGATGACGCCATTTGGAGAGAAACGCAACGTGTGTGAGAGTAAAAAGAGGATTAATCTGAGCTAACCTTCCTCTTCTTGGAGATCTGCACCGCCATCTTCCGAAAGGCCGTAGACAGGAAAGGACCCTCAACGGAAGCGGAAATGAATTTATACCAACATGTCCGACTTCCGGTGACGTCTGTTTCAGGCGACTACCAGGATTTGAAATATATATTTTTTATCTCTGGGCCGGTCTCTTCCATGGAAAACATGTTTTATTTTGTATTATTGTTATTATGCATTATTATAATTGTTCCTGTTGTGTTTTTTGTTGTTCTTTGTTTAAACTTAACGCACACAGACCCACACACTTGTGTATTTATCCAAAGTGTCCACTAGAGGGCGTCGCCTCTCTGCATCAGTCTGCATTGAAAGACTTTCGGTGTATTGTGGTTTTGGAATTACTTTATTAATAATTTCAGTTCTTTAGTTTCAACGAGTTCATGGCACCCTACATTTATAATATTGCGTGTGTGTGTACACACAAAAGATCAGATGTAAACAGGAAGTCCACTGTGTGCAACAGAGAAGGCTCACCCTGGACTAGATGTTAACTTTGGTAATGTTGGTGGTTTCTCTTATTTTGAAAAAAATGTCAATATACAACGCGACGGTTAAATAAATAGCTACACATAAAAGACGCATTTGAACAAATTAAAACTTAAAACATGAACTTTAATTTGACATATACATAATAATAGCAGCAATAAGAAATAATCACACAACACAAAGTGCTTTTCTGCTGTGAATGGACAACCACACACACACACGCACACACAACCCGTCCCTTTCCCTCCTGTGAATCCCCGTTAACCAATAATTCTTCTCTTTCACTCCTCCCACTGTGAGCCCCTCCCCTGCTGCTGGATTCTCCCAAAAACACACACACACACACACACACCACCCCTCACCCTCTCTCCCAGGCGGATCCCATTGAGCTGCATTAACATACAGATGTTGGAGTGAAAAGGGAAAGCAGGGAAACACAAAAGGCTGCATGGCCAGGAGGAGGAGGGGGGGGGGGGTGGCCCTTGGCCTTTTCAAGGCCTCTCACAAACACACACACACATGCACAGGACCACGGGTATTGAATGGTAAGTAGCCGTGGGGGTTGTGGGAGTCTGCTCCTATTTCATTCTATTGATATTCATTCACCAGAGGGAAATCCTCAGCCCGCGGCCACAGCTGAATGCCAACACACACACACACACACACACACATGCACTGAGACAGGAGGAAATCATGGAACTGATTTGTGTGTGTGATCACTCCAGTAGTCAGGGGTTGTTTGGGAGACGCAGCAGGTTCTTAGTTCTTAAACATTTATAAAGTATTGTTTACTTTTCAGAACGGACAAGAACAGCATATTTATTACAATAAGTGTGTGTGTGTGAGTAGACTTAGTGAGTAGACACCTCTTATCTTTTATATTTTATCTTTTATCTATATATAAATATGTGTATTTTTTTTATTTTTTGTAACTTGCACTATTTTTCACCCTGCGGAGTAGCTCCCCAAATTTCGTTGTGTGTGTAACATACAAAGACAATAAAGTCTATTTCTATTCTATTTCTAGATCATTAGAGGTAGATTGCATCTGACGCATTAAACTGCCCAACACCTCTATTTTAAGTAATTGTTGTTAATCCAACCTAAAACACACACACACACACACACACACAGGGGAGGACCTCAACTTCTGCTCCACTTTGTGTGAATAGATGGAAATCAGTCACAAGTATCTGTGTGTCCCATTGTGTGTCGGGACGTCTTTGTTCGAGCATCTGTTGCCCAAACATTCTCCTCAGTGTCACTCACCCCAAATTGGTCTGTTCAGACAAGTCGCAACGCAACCCACACCCACGCACGCGCGCACACACACACACACAGAGGGGAAGGCTCAACATTCCCCAAACAGTGAGCCACAGTGAGAGAAAGAGTTCATCTTTCTTCTTTTTCAGAGATGGTAAAAGTCCAGGCAACATTTTTTATTTCTTTTTTGCTGAACGAAATTACTCACCATTCCATCGTGTCACTCATAAAGATTTCCTGTTTTTTTCATTCATTTAATCGAGAGTTTAATTCAGCACGTAATCCTCTTTCTGCTTTATCTCCTTTATATTGTCGAGGACTTTATTGCCTCAAACTTTTATTTTATTTCTCTATCCGAGCTCTGAGTCACGGCCGAGATAATGATCAGGAAACTAAAGATAAGAGGACGCATTTCAACGTCACACCGATGATGGATTTGATTCATTTTTTCACATTTATGTTGAATCCCCCGTGTCTACTGGTAAACATCTGAAATCTTCCAAAAATGACTTCGGAGACACGGGACAGAGGGGTGTAGGTTTCAAAGCCTTTTATTTTGAAAATACAAATATATTAAGATAAAGAGCCAAGATATCGACATAACCCATGGAATGTAAACAAAAAATGCACTTAAATTATGTAGAAAAAACAAAAAAAAACACGATATCAAACAACACAATATAGGTTTTGCTTTCATGAAAAAAAAAAACAATAAATAAGACTTTAAGTTAACAAATGTTACAAAAAAATCTCAGGTGTCACCTGAGGCTCCAATAAGAAGAGACGTCAAATCCTGCGAAAAAAAAACATTTCGAGTTTCTCTCGCGTGCAACGGAAGTCGACCTGCAAACACATCGTCATCGAGGCAACTCTGATACAAAAAACAACAAAAAAACAGCAACACACGTGTCACCTTTTCAGGTCACGCGTGTGGATCACATGGAGAAAAGAAAAAGGTGGTTCCAGTCGGAGGTGAGAGGAGAGCGCGGCGTGTTTGATTGATAACGTTTCCCAAGTTTGAGGAGAGAAACCACGGAGCTGAACACACGGCCACTCCTGATTCCTGTCAATAAGGCAACATACGTGTTCGAATGCCAACAAAAACCTTCCTGCTCCCTGGTCTCTCCTCTCGCCGGCGTAAAGCTACTGGACACTGTTAACCACATGCACAATTTCTGCGGCATCATAAAAACAAAAATCACAAAGCAAACAGAGCATCATACAAAAGCAATCACAATAAATACACGGAGAACAAAAAAAGCACGTTAAGCAATAAAAACAATAATCTTAACGCTGTATATTAGCTGTGGAGGCTAAAGGCTACGCTAGGTGTTAGCAAGAGTTAGAACCGTTCACATGGACTTTGGTCACTAGTGGGTTTCCTACGCTGGTGCTATTTGTTTACAATCAGGAGGCCACAGCCGCAAAACCAATCAATCGATCGATCCGTTCCAGCGTAGAGTCAATAAACCTGAGTCCCCGATTGACTGGTTTCACCACAGGTACGAGCGGAGGAGGCCTGCACCAGGAGTACAACGAGACATGTCGTTTAAAGAAAAACAAAAAAAGGGGGGACAGGAAGTTCCCACACAGAGAATCCTCTGAACACGGGTATACAACAGTATACAGCAGGAGTCGGCTAAAACTGGACGAACACGGAGCAGCGCTACAACTGCGGGGATGAGAAATGCAATATGCACAAAGTTAGGCCACGTTTACCCAGGATGCATTAGGGGAGGAGGACAAAGCGTCAGAGCGTCCGTCCCCCGGGTCCAGCCCCTCGGTAAAACCAGCACCGGCCTACTCGTCCGAGACGGACAGGCGGCTGAAGATGGGCAGGCGCCGGCCCTCCAAGCTGGGCGACTCGGCGCCGCTGGAGGAGGAGCTGAGGGAGCAGGAGGAGGTGTAGCCCTCCTCGGACAGCGAGTCGGCGGAGGAGCAGCGCTGGAGGCCGCTCAGGGTCAGCGCCGGCTGCTGGGGCAGGTGGTAGGGCAGGTTTGGCTTTTTGGAGGCGGGACACCTGGAGCCGACGGAGTCGTTGGCGGCGTAGAAGCGCAGAGCCGCCGCCGCCACGTCTCGGGGTAGGTCGGCGAGCCCGGAGAAGGGCCGGGGACAGGGGTTGAGGGCCGCCGGCTCGGGGAACAGGGGCGAGAGGAGCTCCGGGCTCACGCTGGAGGAAGGAGGCGGGGACGTGGAGGAGGCGCGGGCGAAGAGCAGCGAGGGGGGCGGAGTCTCCTCCTCCACTGGCGTGAAGAGGTGCGCTGAGGAGAAACCGGCGAAGCTCAGGCTGTGGCTCAGCTTGGGCCGCGGCGGAGGGGGCGGAGCCAGCTCGTCGGCGTTGTGGATGAAGTGGCAGCGGGCGCCGTAGGGGCAGAAGCCGATGGTGTGGAAGGTGCGGCACGGCTCCGTCTTGTACTTGGGGTGGCGGTTGAGGCCGCGCATCTCGTCCATGCCGTGGGCGAACTGGCACTTGGCGCCGTACTTGCAGGTGCCGCTCTCCTCGTAGGTGCGGCAGAGCTCCGTCTTGTAGCGGGTGGTGATGTGGGGGGCGGGGGTGGGCGGGCTGGACGGCGAGGTCAGGGAGGTGAGGGAGGAGGTGCTGAGACAGAGGCCCGGAGGAGGCTGCAGGACGGCGCGGGACGCCTTGTCCTCGCGGCCGCCCTCGATCAGGCTGACCGAGCGGTCCACCCTGAACGGGATGTGGCTGAGCGCGGAGCGCGGCAGCCGGCCCTCGCGGGTCCACTGCTGCGGCTGCAGCTGCTCGGGGGCGGGGCTTAGGCCCCAGCAGGCGGGCTCGCTCAGGTCCGACCCGCTGCTGTTGAACTTGGAGTTGGGCAGCGTGACGGGGCAGAGCGAGTGGCGACGCTGGAAGCCCAGGACGCGCCGAGCATGCTGGGAGTCTTCCGACGTCTCCAGGCTGCGGAGAGTCTGTCGCACGCAGGAAAAGAAAGGGAAACTTTCAATTCAAAAAATGTGCAAATCTGATTATGACGCAGAGCCGATATTCAGCCTGCAGCTAACCAGAGAAACCAGACAGCATGTGGATTGGCTAAAAAGAATGTACTCAACTTATGGAATGGTCTGATGGTGGTTTCAGACACTAAAATTAAAAGTATGACTAAACTTTCACCACATTGACAAGGTTCAACCGCAAAAAAGCAAATGTCCCGTTCAACTTTGACTTTTCCCACATCGTTTTAAGAAAAGTGACCCATCTCCAAACCGGCTGTGGACGCCAAATGAATGATGCCTCGTTAGTGAGTCCATTTCCCTGAATTCATTTTTAACCAAGAAAACGTTTTTTTCCTCTTTACCTTTACATCCTTCCCCTACATCCATGCATTTTTTTTTACTTTGACCTGAAGCACGCTCTCACCTTACAGAACTCCTCGTCCAGCTCCAGGAAAGGCGAGAGGAAGTCGGAGGGCATGGTTCGGTCCACACGCAAACAAAAAAAAGAAACGTTTCAGGACCCCGAGATTTCAGTTGTGCTTTTCTTCAGATGTCGAGGGACCGAGGAGCTTCTTGTTCCTGGAGATTCAAAAATAAAAAAGTTTTTTTTCTGGGGAGGGAGAGGAAGGGGTGCGTCACCAGGGAGAAAATGCGAAGGGACTCCAGGACGGAAAGTTTCCCCACCATCTGCTGGAATCTGCTTAAATAGTTGGGGGAAGCCAGCCGCCCCCCCCCCCCCCCTCCACACACGCACAAACACACACCCCCGTCCTGAGTTCTCCAGGGGGCGGGGGAGGGTCCTGCATTGTGAGGGTGTGCTGGGGGGCAGGGTGGGAGCTGAATGGAGCCACTTTTCGAGCCATTCATCTCCAAATCCATTCTTCTTCTCCTTCTTCTTCTGTGGAAACAGCGAAAGGAGATAACGACAAGTGTTGCTAATAACAAACACATTCACCCCGTTAATGGGCAGCACAGCGATTGTATATTTCCACCCGTGCAACGTAGTGCTTAGGAGCTAAATTCCGACAAATGAGAAATGCCTGAAGCCGGTTCTTACTTTTTAGGATGAGAGAAGAACGCTTCTGGAAACGGACATTTATGAAATATAAAGTGAATTCATTTCATACCACAAGTGGGGAAAGTGGTGTGACTTCCTGAGTCTATTTCAAACCTATGGCTGGTACTCTATTTCAAAAATACAAAATGTATCGAAGTTTGCTGCTCTTAGCTAGCTTAAAAGCTAAGCTAAGAACTGTAAGGGGGTTTTTGGGGGGCTCAGAAACGCAGCTGCAACAGGAACTCAGATTTGATGATTTTTAGTCTGTGCAGCGGCCATTCCTTTTTATTTGAAGAAGAAAATCAAAGTGCCGACAACGGTCAATTCCTGTTGACGGCCGAACGGCGACCACACACCCAGCTGACCTGTGAGGTCATCGGCGATCTACGCGTAGCCTCCGAGCCTCTGAATCAGAAACGCTTTGCGCCTCACGGCCGCGGGTGAACGAGGTAGAGGTCAGGGCGTCTTTGGAGATGCAAATGGGGGACGCTTCAAAGCCTGCAGGACGGAGAGGTGCCAACGAGCATCCGTCCCCGGCCTGAGGCCACGGGGCAGATACAGAGCTTCTTAGCTAACGGTGACATCGTCACGAGGTATCAGACTGGAAATAAGAGCTCGGACATCATCAAACTGTAACTGGCTCATTTCTTTGAGTCCTTGTGTGTGCGTGGTGTATTCGGGCTTCTGATGGATTCTGGGAAAATCACACTTCGCATGCAACCCGACGATTGTGTATCAATCCAACTGTCAATCACGCGAAAGCGATTCGATCGACGCCCCAGCAGCAGACGCTAGCAGGTCCGAGACGTGACACGTGCTGTTAGCGTGTTGGAGGGAACACGGAACAGTTTGTGGTCTGTTGTTTTGCGGCTGAGTGACAGTTCACTGTAAAGACGCCGTGAAAAAAACTGTAAAAACACAAAACGCATCTTATCACATGTTCTGGCTAGTACGTTACTGTGTGGGTGTGTGTGTGTGTTAAATAACTGTAATCCATCATGGTTTCCTCCCTGTGGTTAGTGTGTGTGTGTGCTAACGGAATCTCTCTCTCTCTCCCTCATTATGAACGGCAACGATCGATCAGCTCATCCGTTGGCAGAAAAGGAATCAGCAAAACTGTGTGTGTTGTGTTTCGCTTTGTTTGTCAAGCTTCAACATGCTGGTTACAGTTTTATAAAATAAAGTACGAAAATAGACAGACAGTCCCATACTAGGGTATATAGTATAGTCATAATTGACTGTCAACATTTACGTAGGGTTTGATTGTGACTCAGTTGGCAGTGGTTTGGGTGGAGAGGAGGGCGGATCTACAGTTAGCTGATATGAAAATGGGACGTGTGTGCTCACGGTCACGCGTGTGGAGAGTTATCTGACACCACATCTCTATGATCCTACTTCGTCTTTATTTATTTATAAAAGAAACGTGAAAGGACACCGAACTGAATCTGACGAGGAATCCAAACGTACCCCCCCCCCCCCCCCCCCCCCCCCCCTACCCCCCCCCCCCCCACACACACACAGGTCCAGCATGGCCGCGGACCTCCTGTCTGAGTCCGTCTTGGCCTCTTTGTGGAGGCCAGCATGACAACAGCTCCTTTGTGCAGCAGCTTCTCCATATGTTGCGCACGGAGCTCACACACTCTGCTCCAACCGTCTCTGCATCACCAGCAGCTCTGAAGACTACACTTCCCATGAGCCCCGGGCCACCGTTGCCACGACAATGCGGCCGAGGTTTTTTGATCAGATTGGTAGAATAATAATAATATTATATATATTATCATCGTCATTTTTTATATATTATTATTAGATATATTATTAGATATATTATTAGATATATTATCATTTATTATTATTATTATTATTATTATTATTATTATTATTATTATTATTATTATTATTGTTAGTATTAATTATCATTATCATTATTATCATCATCATCATCAAATCTGGGCATAAAATCAACCAAAAACCCCCAACAGCAATGAAAAGGAATGTAAACAAGAGCCGGTGGTTCTGGGGATCTTCACGACGAGCTGTGATCTTCCTGGTTATCTCCGGAGATCTTTGGCTCATTTGCATCTGGAGAGGATCCGAGGGGCTGCTGGTCCTTGGCTCTGTTGTGGTTCACTCCACGATGTCTTCCTCTCCCCCGTCCAGCCACGCTTGATTATTATTATTTTTATAATGCCAAATTAAAACCTGTGTCGGGCTGAAATGTTTTCATTGGTCCTCGGGACACAGGGGCTCCAGTGAGACATTTATAAAAAACAAGCCTGTCCCCCGCTGGTGATATATGAGTTTTTTTTTCTGCTCTGCTTGAGCCCAGAGAATAAAAACATATCTCGTTTTTTTAAGCGCTGATTTATAGCTGCGGTTGGACGGAGCCAGGAAACATTTCCCGGCCTGATAGGAGAGAAACCGCTGCCGACGTCGGGTTGAAGGCCCATTTTCATCGAGATGAACGCGCTGGAAGAGGTGAAGGTGGATAAATCAAAGCTGAGATATTTTCACTTTATGATGTCGGCCTCGTTCCATCCATCCACGGGACATTTCACTCATAACATATACACAAGACTATTTCCTCTCCTCAGCTCAGCAGCAGCTGGTTGGACTTGTGTAAAAAGTGTGTGTGTGTGTGGGGGGGGGGGGGGGGGGGGGGGGGGGGGGGGGGGGGGGCTGAATTATGTTTTGACAAAAGACTGGACCCCCCGCCGCCGTCATTTTCCCGCCAGTTCGTTTCCTGTTTCCTGGAATCTGGCCACGTGTTACACACACACATGCACACGCAGGCCTTTTGGTGCCAGCTGCTCACCATGATGCAACAGCAGAGTGACCAGCGGGCCCCCGGGGCATCTGGGTAATAAAGACTTCCTTTCATCAAATCCCCGGGAAGGTAATCCACGTATTATTTCATCACGTGGCCTTAAAACTCAGAATCCGCAGAATCCGTTTCATCCTGTCACAATAATGGAGGATTATTTTCGACACCGTCAGTGTTTCTGACGCCTGGTGGAACACACGCTTGCGTGCGGCAGGTCGCGCACGCGTGTCCATCTGCAGACACACACTGAGGCCCATGCCAGACAAGTAATAGGAGATAATACAAAAAAAGTCCCACACACTCCAATGTTCACCACTCTGTTTGGAAACACACACACACACACACACTGCCAAACTGCCAACTGCCACAACTGGTGGAGGTGTGTGTGTGTGTGTGTGTGAGACAGACTGGACCTTGTTCACTCCAGACGCAGACACACAAACAGGTCTGAAGTGTGAGGTGTTCCTTGGTGCTAAATGAGACCAGTCTCCTCACCAGCTGCTGTTGTTTTAACGCGTGCGTGTGTGTGTGTGTGTGTGTGTGTGTGTGCACCTCAGCTGTTAGTGTGACAACTCTTTTGTTGTTTGTGTTACATCATTAGTCCACAGCAGACACAACAACCTCACATGGCAAAAACCTGTAACCAGTCCTGCTCCGAAAAACACACAAAGACAGGAAGTAAAGAGACATGACTGAGATCAAGAGGCCAGTACAAAATAAAACAGGAAGTGCAATAACACACACCCCCCGAGAGAGGAGATTTTCACATTTCATCTCTTTCTATTTGAAAGTGTATTTATAGAGCATTTCTTACTCCAACACCAGAGATACAAAATTGTCCTCCAGCTGCTGGTATGACAGGAATGTGTCTGTCTCTGAACGGGGACAGTTTGAGGTCAGAGGTCATCTCCTCTGTACGTGTGGAACACAGCCTCATTGTGCGGCCGGTTCTACATTCAGCTGCTGAATAAAAATAAAAAGTCCAATGGCTTCCTTTCCTTCCTCGGTGTATTCTCTACGTTTTTGGAGGATTTGAATCTAACTTGTATTTTTTCACTTTGCATTTATTTATGTTCACCTTTATTCTATATCTTATTCTAGTCCTGTTTAAAATGATTATTTACTGTATTTGAGCGACAGTGTGTGTGTGTGTGTGTTCATGTTTTCAACACTTCTGCAGACCAAACGCACTGTGACATAATTACTACAGGAACAGAAGCCGGGTGGACAGAGGTGTGTGTGTGTGTGTGTGTGTGTGTGTGTGTTTACATATGGGCCACACAAACACACAGACAGACAGACACACACACAAACACACCGCCTTGTACATTGTGTCCTTGTGCCCCGTGTGAAGGTTTTTCATGAGTCCGAGGTGAACATGTGGAGCTCATTGTGCAGTGTGTGTGTGTGTGTGTGTGTGTGTGTGTGTGTAGGCCTGTGCTGTTGATTAGCAAGTGAGCCGATTAAGCCACATTCATTGCCTCGGGTTGATAATCCCGAACAGTTACCAGGGCACGACGGGTGTTACTTAGAATTTGCGTGTGTGCGCGCGTGCGGTTTGCGGTGTGGTAATGTTTGAGCAACGAGGGGTTAACGAACGCAGCTGCCGTCAGTTAGAGGGCGCAGGCACAATCCTGGATGTGGTCTACCCACTGAATGTGTGTGTGTCCGTGTGAGTGTATGTTTTACATAACATGCAGTTCCTTCTCTCTCTCTCCCTCTGGCGCACACACACACACACACACACACACACTGACAGCTGGCCCTCCATTTTCCCGCCAACAGAGCAGCTGTCCATACCAACCAGAGGTATGGGTGTGTGTGTGTGAGGAGGAAATGAGAGGAATAGAGAGAAGGAGACGGTTGATGGAAAAAAGATCAACTTCCGGCGGATTACAATGAAATATTCCTTTTCATTTGAGAATACATTTTGGAGTAAATAAATAAAATGAAATAAAGTTGGATCTTTAGAGAGATTTGCTGCTGGTGTCCCATGAAATAATAAATATCCCTCATCCCAGGATAATGCTTGTGTATGGATTCTTTTTGTTTATTTGAAAGAGATCATTCATTCATAGAGTCGTTTTTAAAATGTCCCCAAATGAAAAGAATCTCTACAAATGAATAATAATAATCCAACAAAAACCTCCCTTTCCTCTTCCGGTTTCCAGACATGGATCGTTCGGTTGATTGGAATGAGTCCAATTCAGAAGTCAATTCTGGGAGGCTGATTGTGGGGAGACACATTTGCATTCCTCTCCCCACAATAAGGCTTTTATTCCACCTCCAGTCAATCAGGTTAATGATGTGTGGCCCGATTGGCCTCAGGGCCGTCCCACACGCACACGCACACGCACACGCACACGCACACGCACAGCACATTCATTACACACAGACACTAACACAACCAGGGTTTCCACTCCTTCATTCTTCCAGCTTCTCGTTTGAAGTGGAAATACTTTTTGGTAGTTTTTTTCACACGCACACGCACACGCACACGCACACGCACACGCACACGCACACGCACACGCACACGCACACGCACACGCACACGCACACGCACACGCACACGCACACGCACACGCACACGCACACGCACACGCACACGCACACGCACACGCACACGCACACGCACACGCACACGCACACGCAACGCACATTCATTACACACAGACACTAACACAACCAGGGTTTCCACTCCTTCATTCTTCCAGCTTCTCGTTTGAAGTTGAAATACTTTTTGGTTGTTTTTTTTTCCCTCATTTTTATAAATCCAGCTCATGTCATGTTTGGTTTAAACGTATTTCTGAGTGAAGTTTTTATTTGGATGACCACATAGTTCTCTGCCAAGGTTCGGACACGCTTTCAGACTCACACTGCATATTTTCACAGGCACACACGCACAGAAAGACACACACGCACACACATTCTGACAACAACCAGCCAGGGACCGTGGTAAAATCAAGGTGAATAGTGAAAAGCAGCTATTTATCCCTCAGGTCCCCGGGGACACACACTGATACACAATGAGCGGTTGAAGTCTGTCCCCTGACCCACACACGCACACACCGTGGTGTTTGTGTACAACCTGACCCACACGCTCTTCGTTTTGTCTGAGACACGCACATAAACACCCCCACACACACACACACAGACAGACACAGGCAAAAACAATTTGTGTAACGCTCCATTCCCAGTTTGTGTTACTTGTGTGTACAAAGAATATAAAGAAAAGCTGATTTGATTTCAAATCGAAAACATTATTGTTGATTGTGTTTTTTATTTTCCCTCCTCCTCCTCCTCCTCCTCCTCCCTGTTCTTGTCTCCACCTCTTTTCTCCTCCTTTCTTTCTCTTCTCATTTTCCCACCGACCTCTTGCTTTTTAACCCCTCGCTCTTTATTTCTTTTTTCTTTCTCTCCGTCCCTTCCCCCCGTTTTCCCCCCTCCGCGCCCCGTCGCCACAAAGCCGGGCCGCTGCCCCGGCAACAGGACGTCGTCAGGGGCGGCTGACCCCTGACCCCGCGACAGCTGCTCAGCCATGGCGCATCCCGCAATCCCCTGGCCTCCGCTCGCTCCCGTGACCAGGGGGAGGAGTCACACTCCTCCATCAAACTGCATTGCTTTCGCTTTTTGTCCATTTGTGTGAGAATGAGAAGGAAAGGAAGCAAGGAAGGACTGAGGGAAGGAAGGAAGGAGGTCTGATCAAGAATAGACCAAAAGCCAAAGTTAAAAGCATCCTTTTATTTGCAGCTGGTGTGAGATTATATTTCTATGACAAATGCTGAAAATGACTCTTGCACCGTGTGTAATTGTGCGAATGACAAATAGATATAAAAGAAATGAAGCATTTCGGGGGTCATTCACCGATCACTTATGACCTCCATCTGTGCCCTTGGATCCCAAACACTGGACCTTTAATATCGCAGTTCGTTCTACTGTGATCTGCCAGCAGATCTACTTCCTGTTTGGTCAGGGCTTGGACGAGGCCTCCGTCCTGAGGGGGGCGGTCCTTAACAGCCAAGGTTTTCGACTCAGGTGTAAAGAGACTGTGCGTGTGTGTGTTCCAGGTGCAACCTGAGCTGATCTTCATTAATAATTGATGCTTCTGAACCAGTCGGCTCATCGTTCAGCTCGGACGTGAGACACACACACACACACATCAACAGACACAGGACAACAGGACACAACTTCACACGGATGGACGGAATCTGACTTTTTGGACCATTTTCAGCTTCCGGAAGAACCTCAGACAGCCATGAATCCCGAATAGTAAGTGTTGTGTGTCTCCGTTGTGCGTCTCCGCTGGGACACAGGCAACACTCCACTTGTTCTGTGCTACCGATGATCGATATTAGATATTGGTGAAGAGTTCACGTGGGACTCAGGGGAACAAAGACGCGGACACCTTCCGGCCTTCGCTGGTTTATCCACACAACATGGCTTACTTTTAGTCAACGTGTGATCAATCTAACGTATAACATTCTGCTGTGAATCAAGTGTTCCGCTGACGTAAACTTGGCGTGGCTGATGGGTATTGTAGGCCTTAGAGATGTTTTTTTTTCCCAATATTCTGTACTGGGAATGTTCTCACAATGTGTCACATTCTCTTTTTTAGGGATTCCTCGCATTCCATCGTCTACACACCTTTATTTAAGGGTTTAAACACACAGTTCCTGCCACCCAAGTTTTACCAGTTCAACTTGAATCCAACAGTTAATTTGGAAAATAAAACGAAATGACTCAAAATAATGATTTGATCAAAATAAATGAAATTCATCTCTGCTTAGAAGTCCTATAAAGATGATGACAGTGTTTTAGTAAGTAAAGGTTTGACATCATGTGTGTTTGTGTTCAATAATATACAAAGTCTATGATGTAGGCCTGGCTGTATAAAATATCTCTCTCTGTCTATATAGATATATAAATATAGATCAAGCTATACCTCTCTCTATAGCTGTATTTATTTCTCTAAGGTTTCAGTTGGATATTTAGCATCCCAGCTACAGCTTTTGACAAACCATATCATCCAAGAAAAACAATAATTGTTTTCTGAGCGTGTGTGTGTGTGTGTGTGTGTGTGTGTCCAAACGGCAGCGACTACCTGTTCAAACTGCTTCTGATTGGTGACTCTGGAGTTGGAAAGTCGTGCCTGCTGCTGCGCTTTGCGGTAGGCCATCACACACGCGCACGCACGCAAGTGCACGCACACACACACACACACACACACACACACACAGTGTAATAGTGGTCCTCCCCCACAGGACGACACCTACACCGAGAGCTACATCTCCACCATCGGCGTGGACTTTAAGATCCGGACCATCGACATGGACGGAAAGACGGTGAAACTACAGATTGTGAGTTTGTTGTGCGTCAGTGTGATGCTGAGACGCACAAAAAAAATCTAAACCAAAATTTAAATCCAAAAATGTGTGTGTGTGTGCCAGTGGGACACAGCAGGTCAGGAGAGGTTTCGAACCATCACCTCCAGCTACTACAGAGGAGCTCACGGTATCATCATCGTGTATGACGTCACGGAGCAGGTGTGTGTGTGTGTGTGTGTGTGTGCGTGAACACACGCTCTCTCTCTCTCTCTCTCTCTCTCTCTCTCTCTCCTCAGGAGTCCTTCAACAACGTGAAGCAGTGGTTGGACGAGATCGATCGCTACGCCTGTGAAAACGTCTCCCGGCTCCTGGTGGGAAACAAGTGCGACTTGGTTGCTAAAAAAGTGGTGGACGCCGCCTCCGCTCAGGTAACCGATGACCTTACGGCCGAGGCTCCGCCCACTGCGTATCAATAACGCCTGTCATCGATTAGGACCTGGCCTCGGGCCTCAAGATCCCCTTCCTGGAGACCAGCGCCAGGACCTCTGACAACGTGGAGGCGGCCTTCCTCACCATGGCGTCAGAGATCCACGCCCGCCTGGCCACGCAGGCCCCGCCCACAGAGGCCAGGGCACCCGGCGCCAAGATCAACAGCGCCCCCCTGCGGCCCGGCGTTGACCAACAGCCGCAGAGCGCCGGGAACTGCTGCTGAGTCTCTGCAGACACATTCACATGTTTGCTATGGAACCTGTTGTTATCAGGATTCTTTTTGAATTCGGTATGTTATATATATATATATATTTTTTGCATGATCATAAAAATGAGATATGTGAACATATGAACCAAATGAACCACCAGGGCTTAGTTATTTGAATAATGGGAAAGGATAAAAAGATATTTATTCGAGAAATATCTGAATGGATGAAGGGTTCAGCTGTGCATTTTGTTTCCTTAGAATGATAGTATTTATACCCTTTTGTTGTGTTTTGTTGGTCGTTTGTCAATAAAATGAAATATAAAATCACATGTACAAGTATGAAGTATGGATGCGTGTGTGTATACGTACAGGAGGCTGCATCCTCTGAACACTCTTTGTGGCAGATCAGATGAACAAGAAGATGGAGGTTCATCAAAATATCAAACCTTTAAAAGGTTCATTATTCCTACACGATAAATTATGAAAAATAGCAATGTCACAATGACCTGACAAGCACATTTCCCCTCTGTGGGACAATAAAGGACTATCTTATCTTATCAAGCTTTAATCAGAAGCAAAAACATTGTGTATTAAGGTGATTTTGTGTTGTTGCTGCTGTTAGTCAAGTGTCCACTAGATGTCAGTGCTGCCTGCGTTGCATTCTGGGAAACTAAACGCACAACTCCTCAGGAAATCCACTTTCATAGTGTCAATATTCAGTTTTAACAACTGATAGGAAGTCACAATCTGTACTCATCGATCTGGAAACTTGATCAAACTTAAAAATATATTTTTTAAATATCCGGCGGTTGTATGAATTGTGACTGATCTAATCGAATAAAAGTGGCTCTTTTGTAGATGTGGCCCTCGTGTGATTGGCTGGACAGTCTAGCAAGTTATTTGAAACCCTAAAAGAACATTTTTCTTATTTGATTTTCTTAATAATCTGTCGCCAAAAATCCTTTTGAAACTATTGAAACATAGTTGAAGTTTAAATACTTATTAACGTCATAGCCGATTAGGGATAGTTCTGAGGAAGTTCCATTTAGCCAATTTAGACCATGGAATAAGCAAATATCTAGATAAAAAAAATGAAAAGATTGAAGAGATGAACCATTAGTAAAGCTAGAGGTGGGATGTCCTCCCAATTTTTGGGGATTATTATTCTGCGCCCCAAATACAAACTTTCCTTTCACTTGGTGGATACTAGGCCGGGTGGGAAAGAAAGAAATTAGAAAAGCTACACTTAAATGTTTTTTTCCAGCGCGACAACCCGCGTCATCATGTCGTGTTTAAACCAGAGAATCTTTTTATTTCCATCCAACGATCATCATCGACTCACTTTGGTGCAGCGTCTGCCTCTCGGCTCCTGATTTCTTTCAACATAGAACAATAAAGCGGTTGATACTGATTTCAAAGTTAGGGATTGATACGTTTTATTGTACTTCCAACATTCATCATCTCACGTGGTGACATTAATTCTGTTTCACCGGCGACCACAGTCATGCGTTCACTGAATCCGATTTAGTCGGCAGCCATCCCATCACCATTGTTGTTGATTAAATTCACTTTGAAGGAAAACACAAATATGATGTAGTGTGATTGAAGCATTTGTAGGATATCATTTCTAGGTGAAACACATCTGTCGCCCGCCTGAAAACACGGCTTCAAGGACCATCCGTGGATGACAATAAACCAGACAGAAATGACAAAGTTTAAATGAGCATAAACAACTTTACTTCTACTCCTACATAACTAGATGTCGGTTATATGAGAAACTAGCAAAGCTTTCACGCTACTTTCGAACAATAATATGACTCAGGCCCTAGATCGCTAGCTGCTTGGCTCTGTAATTATGGTGCATATGCAAATGATCTCAAATTGAATAGAATCTTGTTTTCTGAGAAGAAAAATGAATTTGAATCAGTAGTAATCGCTCTCACTTTCCCCGAAGCCAGTCTGAACGATTTCTTGGATTCTCTGGGTTTCTCCGGGTTTGGCAGTCGGCAGGATGGCTTTCAGCTCCCCCTCGATTTGGTTCATCCTCTCGTTGGTTTTCCTCTCAAACTCTTTCTTGTTCTTCAGGACCTTCTGTAGAATCCCGTCCTGTGCGGCCCGGCAGCCTACCTGCAGATTCTGGCGCTCTGTAAGGAACAGAGGATTGGTTTTGTCCATGGCCATGAGCCTTCCTAGGCTGCTGACTCTGTCCATCAGGTACATGTTGGACACTTCACTGTAGGTGGTGGAGATCATGTGGAGCAGGTTGGAGATGTTTGTGGCTTGAAAGGCCTGCTGGTACAGCATGTCTTTAGCAAAGAGCTTTCCATTATAAGAGAGACTCTTCGTATCGTCGGCTGTTTTCACAAAATTATCCAGTGTCCTGCTGAGGCTGGTTTTGATGATGTTGGAGACCATCTGGAAGAAGCGCACCATCTTCTCCCACTGCTCTTTGACTCTGCCCATGGCGTCCAGACCTTTGCCCAGCATTACGATGGTGGTTTCAAAGTCGATCTTGGAGACCTCGCAGCTCTGCATTTCAATCAGAATATTGGTCAGCTCCCTTTGGTTTTTCTCCGAGTTCTCCACCATCTTGTCATACTGTTCGCGGGCGTACTTGAGTTGTTGTTTACTCTGCTCGATTTTGAAACGGGCATTCTCAGATGCTCTCTGACTGGCCTTTTGATCTTCTGAGCCTGCCTCTGATTTGTACAACATCGGGGGTTTGGGGGCAAGAGCTGGAGAGGCCAGAATCTTTTTGCTGGTTGAGTCAAATTCGAATGCGGAATCATGCAACTCCATGATGCTGTTTATCACGTCTTCCGTTGTCTTATCATCTAACTTCTTCTCTGGGGTATACTTGGCCAGCTTTTGACAGATCGTGATCCCACTTGTACAGAGTTCCAGGGCCTTATTGACTTGTTTGCCCTTGGAGCACTTTTTTAGATCCTGAGAAATCCTTTTGAATTGATCCATGACCCATGTGGACTTTACAGATTTTGTCTTCGGATCATACAGCTTCTTCCAGTCTATTTCACTTCCATTGACATGGTCGTTGAGATTCATCGAAAAATTGAGAATCTGACCAGACTTGCTGCAGGCCTCTATTTCTGAGCTCGGATCGATCTCCTCACATTCCTTTGTGACCTTATGTGATTTACATGTTTCCTTGACACCCGAGATTTTATTAGCCATTCCGTTCAATATTCCTGTCATAGTCGTTGTGAGTCCTTCCACAAAATCCATGCCGATCATCTCCCATCCGGTCGGAAGGGAACCCATGGCGTCCTTGAAGGCTTCGTGTGCTTCTTCCATCTGCTTTTCCATGGACTCCTTTGATTTCTTGGTGTGTTCTTTAATCATCAGGGCAGTCTCCTCCCGCATTTTCTGTTCCTTCAGTTTACCCTGAACGTTTTTCAGGGATTCTCCATAAAAGTATTCAGCGTTGACGCAGGCCTCCAACAGCTCCTGAATCA
>JAFBJU010000971.1:66302-128764 GCA_016785305.1 Colistium nudipinnis | reverse complement strand
TCCATCGTGAAAGACATTTCAGCTTCGACACCGGCGCCCTTGACATTCTGTCCTTCTTCGTTTCTATGACTTGATGCCGGTTCCCTCCTGTTCCCGGCGGAGACAGAGTCGTCTTGCTCGTCTATAATCACGGAGTTGTCCGGGGGTTGGGGGTCAAAAGGAGAGTGCGTTTCTGCTTGCAGGGTTTGTAGAGGAGTTTCTTGTAGAGTTTTGCTCTTTGTCACTTCAGAGAAAAGTTCTTCCTTCTCCTGGTCACTTGGTTGTTCAGCACTGGGACTTATATCGTCCTCCAGCTGGCCTTCATTCTCATTTACCGGACATACTGTGGCGTCTGCACGTTCTGTGTCAATGCCCTTAGAATCAAACACACAAAAATCTTCCTTGACCTGGTCTAAGGCCACCACGTGGCCTTCTGCTGAACGATACTCCTCCTGTTTGTCATCTGGAGTTGCAACTTCCTGCTTGGTAGCACAATCAGCTGAACGTTTCCCATCTGACTCAGATTGGTTTGAGTCACTGATTTCAGCTTGGTCGGAAAGTTGTGAAAAACAGTTTTCCGAATGCTCTGCGTCTTCATGCATCACACTGTCAGTAGTATAATCAATCAAGTGTATTTCTTGCACGTGTGTTAGTTTGACCTCCTCTTCATGCGTGTCCATAATGCCGTCCTCTGGCGAGTGTTGAGCTCCTGTGACTTCAGATGAGATGAAATGCTCATGTAGTTCCTCTTTTGTACAAAACTCCTCTTTTGGTGATTGATCTATGATTTCCTCAGTGCTGGATTCAGGTTCTGTAAGTTGTCCGAGGCTGCTTGTTTCTGTGGATATCTGCGGTTTCATAGCAGACTCTGATTTCACATGCGACTCACTCGACTCGTTGGCCTGTAAAACCCCCCACTGCCTGAACATGTCTGTGTCCTCGTCTCTTTCTGCATCGGTTCCCGAATACACACTGTGGTGATCGTGCTGCATCTCGCCGACATTTGATTGGTTTATCAGCTGTGAGGAAATAGGATGTAAATTAGAGCGTTTCAACTCAGAGAGGTCACTGACATTTTCAGGGTCAGATTTGTCGAGTCCTTCCATCACAGTTTCCACAGATTCTACCTGAACCTCAGTCTCTACTGTTGATGACAAATTGGTTGTTTCAAAGGTGTGGTAGCCACCGACGTTTTCCGCATCTTCCTCCTTCGATTCATGGTACGATTCAGCAGCAGAATCCTCTCCTGGCTGTCGTCTTTTATTTCTGCGACTTGATCCAAATTTTCTTCTGTTCACATTTGGGCGGAAAGTGTTGTCACTCGGCTCTTTTGTGTAGACGGACGTGTCTGTGGGTTGGGTGGCCAAAGGAAGAGAGAACTGCACATTGTGTTCCTCATTTGTAGGCATCTCCTCTATCGGTGATGAAACGGCTGCTTGCTCAATGCTGCATTGAAGTCCAGGATTTTGTTTGGGATTATTTATATCAGTAGTTACCGCTGCAGTGGCAGGAACATGTGACTCGTTCATCAAAGAGTCCCCCGTTTTAGTTTCACCCCCACTCAACAGGTCTGTATCATCTTGCTGATTTCCACTTTGGGGAATTAAAATGCCCAGGCTATCCTCTGGACTGTTTGTTGCTTGGGTTTTAGAACGTGATGCACAGGCTGAATCCAAAGAGCTGTCATCGTTCTCAATGCCTTGCCCTGATGCATCCTGCCCCTCAGATTGCATTGCCTGTTGCATTTCACCACACTTGTTTTCCTCGACTTCCTCTCGAGGTGTGCGACACAGCTCGGTCGCCGGGTCCTTTATTTGCTGCCGTTCTTTATTCTTTCGTCTCGACCCTAGTTTTCTTTTAACCGTGGGCTCTGGTGAAGGCGGCTGCAGGGTCTGTGACTGAGAATCGTCCGATTTAAGCAACACACCTGATGACCCCTGATTTCCATCTTGCTCGTGGCGTTGCGCCGGGTTAGCGCCGTCTGCCTCGGGTGTTTCGTTTTGGTGAGCTCCCCTGTGATGTGAACCGGGTCTTTTCTTCTTCCTTTGAGCAGACATGATTTTCTTATCTTCTCTCCTAAAGTACGAGTCATTGAGTCATACAGCAGAGGTTCAGCTCAACAACACACCAGATACCATCAACTGAATCTGCAGATGACCCCCTACCAAAATATTAACTAATATTAACTGCTTGTAAACATTCAAAAACAATGCATTAGTGCCCCAAAACAGATGAAATCACATGTATAATTAGAGACATTTTTTTTTGACTATGCCAACACTGTCCAGTGTCTCAAACTATTACATTCACTGAAGTAAAACAGGTCAATTCAAATTGCATTCATTCTTTTTTTGTTTAAGACCACTGCAACATATGTACTCACCACCCAAATCTGGCACCCCACCTCAAAACATGAGCTGCTTTGCAGTGTCAAGTCATCGACTTCGGCTAAATGGTCCCTTCACACACACCGAGGTGTTCCTATGCTGCAACTATGACTAAAAACTTCCTGTGTGGGCTAGACTTGCAGTCTTTATCAGGCAACAGCAGCGGCACTTCCTGGTCTCAGACTTCATCATCTAGTATTCGTTTTGTTTCCTCTACAAAAACCTCACCGTAGACGGCACGAAACGTGTCCGTACGAGTGAATATGCAAGCATAAAAACGAGGCCAAGAGCGAGATCATTTCACCTTGGAAAAACATTTATTGAACAAGATGGTTGACTGCATTAGCACAAATCGTCAGAGGTCAGAGAATCAAGCAAGGTTTAACGGAGTAAACGCTTTTGCAACAGTGACTTGGGTAAAAAACAAAATGAATCACAGGTGACATTTGAAGCGTCAATGATTAAATGCAATACCAACACCAGTATTCACTACAATCGACAGTCTACTTCCTGTCACAGCTATAAAGTACGCTCCATCTTCTGGTGATGCATATCACAATAATCTATCGAAAGCAATTTCAGGGCCACCCAAGTAAAGGAAAAAGCAAACGAAACAAGTAAAAGCATCACGTGTACTTTAATTCAGCAGTTAAAAAAAATTATAGGATCGTAACATAAAAAATAAATCCGATAATTTCAGAACATGCAGGGTAAGAAAAAAATGCGTTTCATCTTAACACTTGGTTTGATAGCAAAAGAATTGAAATAAAATGTTCCTTTGTTAATTCAACAGACTGCCATCACACCGAATGTAACGAGCTGATCTTAGAACGCTTCCAGCTGACAAAACAAAATCTAAAAAGAAAACCATGACTATAAAAATTTGTATTTTCACAACCATAGCAGGATCCTGCGGATGAACCGTCCGTCGGAAGTCTTTCTCACTTCCTGTCATTGGAGCGGGAGTTGCTGCGAAATACAGGGGCAAGTGAGTAAACACGAGATGACTTTCACATTACAACACATAAGTACTGAACACATAAGGCTGGCTAGTGCGTTTGCATGCAAACGCAGAACTGATCCCTTTGTTCCTACTCGTGTACTAGCGCGGTCAAAAAGTTTGCGGTGGGTGAGGTCATCGTGACTGCGCAAGCTTCGCGTGTACTTCTAAACAATGCTGACTGAAATTGAGCGGATCGTGTTGGAGCTAAATGTACAAGATAAGATAAGAGAAAAGAATCCTCTATTGTCCCACAGTGGGGAACTTTGCGGTGTTGCAGCAGCAGAGGTAAAAGTATCCAAATGTAAAAAAAAAAATAGTAACTTTTACTGAGTTTGCCGAGAGACAAGGGAGATGATGTGTATGGTCACTGAACAGGTTAAAGCAGAAGGAGGTGCTTATTCTGTATTCTTATTGAAACACGGATATAGAGGTACATGTGGGGGGAGGTGGGGGGAGGGGGGGTTGAGTCGCATGTCAGGCTATGGTGTATCATACCTGGCACACAGACTGGCATCAGTGTTAACCAGATTCAAAACATACCTCCTTGATCGTGAGAAGGATCTTGAGTGCTTGCAATTCTTGTCTCTGGACAGAGACCGATACCTACGTCTGTCTCTTGAAACAGACCTGGTAGGAAGAAGGAACGATTATTTGAAATGTTGTCAACAAACTCATTTCAATAAACACCGTTTTAGCACGCTTACCTGCTGCGACTGCGGCTGAGGCTCCTCCTCTTCGGAGATCTATGATGTGGGCGAAGTTAAAAAAAAATGAAACAAAAGATACAAACAAGAGAATTTAACCATTTGTAACACTTATGCAAAGGCTGATATTCTTGGCCCTCAAAGAGCGGAGGGGTTACGCATGGGAACCTTACTATGTGCCGTTTCTAAAAGGATCACCTGCATCCATGAACTGCATCGACTTCCAACTCATTTGAAAAGTAAACTCTTGCCGATGAGTGCCAATCATGAGGCCAGATCTCCTCATCTACAAATGTTATCAGGGCTCGACATTAAGATTTACCTCAGACACGCATGACAAGCTGGAAAACGCGCTATTTAATACCGGTGTTAAACAACGCGGATGCACAAAGGCATGATGAGGTCCAACGACTCATTCAGTGGACCTGATCAGAAACTATGATTGTTTCCACTTTATCTTCAAAGAAACCTGAATGTGGGATTTCTTTGAAGCGTTCCAAAATAATGCGATCATGAAACCAACATGAGTTGGTGCTTGGGATACCACTTTTAGTGTGGCTTCTAATAGAGAAACTGTTTGGGCGCAGGGTAAAAGGGGAGTTAGCTTTAATAAAAACTAAAAACAAAAGCACAATTTATTCCTATGGATTAATGTCGAGCCATGAAGAGTCACTGACCAGCCGATAAGAGTAGTTACTTTTGTTGATGAGAATTTAACACTGAGGGCAAACTTCCTTGAGTTCTGCCCTTTAGATTTTGCAGCTCTGCGTTGAAATTGACCTGGACTGTCAAGCATGGTTGAAAAGCTAGATGAACAGAAAAAAAAACTACAAAGAGCAGGATAAAAGAAACTTACTATTTGGGGGGATTTGGACAAGATAGAAATGACGCAAGGACGCCAGACTGACGTTGAGGGAGGTCGAATTGCAGAGAGGATTGGCCACATGATGCAAATGTTGGAGATATGAAGTTGCTTGGTGGCTGGTTGGAGGGGGTAGTTGTAGATGACTTTCCCTGCCTGTTTTGTGGGGGCTGGGGGATGGGGAGGGATGTAAGCCAAGGGCTGTTCCCGTTGAGTACAGTAGTTGTGTGGCGAACAGAAAAGGTAAAGATGCCGATTGGTTGATAATGTGAAGTGGACCGCTGTCGACTGGGTTAAGGTTGGTGGAAGAAGAGGAGGATGCTGGGAACTGCATGGTCAGGAACCAAAAAGTTGGTGGAACCTGATGACTGGCGGTGCGCCTGGGTCATGTGGTCAGCAGTCACATGATGCTGAAAGAGGACTAGTTGACTGACTCAGATGGTGAGAAGCGTGGTGGTGACTCTGCAACGGGGTTCAGTTTTATTAATAGACGGCAACTGAACTCAGAAAACAAATTTTACACCTGTAGGAAGTAACTCTATAAATTACCTATAAAAATGTGTGATGGGTGATGAAATTGTGCTTGTGTTTAGGGTGTCCTAGTAATGCAGCATCACTCTGGTTGAACTTGGTGTTTCACAGCTATACTGCTTTCAGAGTTCATAAATAGTTAAGTGCTAACGTAAGCCACCATTTGGACTCTTGATTTTCAGTTTGTTACATTTACACTGTCAAAAAAATGTTTGGTGAAGGTGACAATAAAAGGGTTTTAAAGAAAAGTATCCCTCCAGTTAGGTATACTTTTAAATGAACCAAGGCAAGAGACTTCAACATATCAAATCCTGAATATTAAGTGTGTGCTAATAGTAATTTATATTTCGCTAGGCCAGAGTGATGACGATGATCAGAAACTGTACTCCCTACTTGAATATTGGCAAAGCTTAAAGAGGTCATTAATAGATGTTTGCCACTTTGTGGTGTTTGTAGATTAGAAGAGCTTTACTAAACAATCACATTTTTGAGTCAAAAAGCAAATACTTACATTGTGCAAGGAATGTAAATCTTCGTTGTATTTTTTGCTTTTAAAAGATATCAAAATTGAAACCGTAAATAAAAAGGTACATTTAATTACCAGGTGAAAAACACCTACCTGCGTCTCACTGGAGGACTACGACGCCTTACGTCATCCCGTGGGCGTCTACTCCAGGATGGCGGCGGGCCACGGCTGCGAGAGCGCTTCTCCCCGGTGGACAACTCAACGCGTACTCGACAGCCACACATGTTTCTGAATAAAAGTCATCACCGGTGAGCAAGTGCAATAAAAAAAAACCAGAAGAATACGACTGAGAAATGTGCTGAAAGATTACCTTCCGTCCAGTTCTCTCACAGCATCCGATGCATCTCTGGAATCCTCAAACTCTACAAACGCAAAACCTGGTGGATTCCTGGCAACCCAAACACTTCTCAGAGGGCCATAGTACCCAAAAGACCTCTCTAATTCAGTCTTGTTGCCATTGTTTCCTAGATTTCCAACATAAACTTTACAGTCGAGGGGACAGTCTCTGGTGGGCGCCGATTCTGAAACAAGGAGACAAGCACAAACGTGGAGGGACGTCACAATCAAAGCCAACATCGACATTTAGGGAGGTCCGAGGCCTTTCCAGCCAAAAAAAAACATAATATGACCAGTGCGAGCATACCACTAGTGGTTGCAAAAAGATGCTAACTGCTACATTACTGACCTGAAACAAGGTGAGTACAGACTATCATATATATAGACACACACACACAATAAGTATCGGTGAATGTTATCTCCATTAACAATTCTACCAGCAATGTTCAGGTGAGTCGCTACCTGGTAACATTTGATTTTGAGCCTCTTAAAACAATTTCATGATCAAGTCAGGAAGCAGGAATATTATGAGCAACTATTTTGATAACCGATTAAATGCTTGTGTACCTTTTGGGCCAAACTGCAGCCTTTTCAATGTTCCAACTTGTGGTTTATTGTGGTTACAATCTTTTGGTGATTTGCCGTTTTAAGACAATGCTCTTAAAACTGAGCTGGGAGTTTTCTCCACAGTTTTATGTTGTCCTCCAGGTCAAACAATACATTGAGAACATCATGTGCAGCAAACAATTGCCTTTCAAGGTTAAAAGAGGAAACTTGGAATTTCCCTATGAAAATGACATCCAAGATTAAAGATTGCTGCTACATCATAGACAGTTAGAAAAAATATAGGTGCACTTCAGCCAAACTATTTCATGAGGATAAACCGGTTTATAATGTCATCAGCAAAGCAGTCAAACAGGTTATCATACCTGCCATTTCACCAATGTCTTATTCTTCTTCCAAAAATCAGATATGCCTGAAAAGAAAAAAGTACAGCCATGGTCAAATTAATGCACTTTTCATTCAATGTTCTCGAAATACATCCAATCACTACTTGATTAAACAACAATATATTAATCATTAGAATGATACACATGCGGAGGTTTGTGTGTATGTGTGTGTGTGTGTGTGTGTATATATATATATATATTCAAACGTTCTCTTCATTTACATTAATTAATACAATTAAAACGCAACTCTGGATAACAATGTTTCGACTGCCCCAACGACTACTCCCTACAATCAAACATGAACAGCTCTCCAAAACATTTTCAAAGAAGACTTGACACTAATTGTGTTATTGTATACCTGTTGATTTGTTAAACGGTGGAAGTTTCACTTGTGTGTTCCTACTAGACTGTAACGTGTAAGTTTTTTGTCGCGTGAACGTCTGCATTAGCTACACACGCCAATGCTAACACAAGCTAGCAAACAAAGCTGACATAGCTTTGTTTCGGTTGCTTGTGCGTATCAAAGTCACGGGTAACGTTGCGATTTGTTTTCACACGTCTTGATAGTTCGAGACACAAATATCAAACATTTAAGAGTAGTATTCGATAAGAGTAATTACTTCCGTCTCATTTGGCGGGTACAATGTATAAGTTGAGGATTTACACCCACCGCGTCAACGATGTAAGACATAAGGCTAAGCTAGCATGTGGCAACCGTAGACGGCATGTAAGGGCAGCTAGCAATTTTAGCATTTAAAACGACGACACGATCATAAAAAAAATACTTTCCGAGCCAATCAACATACATACCACCACGAGGTGATACAACACTTTGTTTAATAAACCAAACATCAAATTGAAGATAACTCACCCTTTAGCAGCTACGGATAAACAAAACTGTAAGCTGCAGATCGCACACTGCTAGCTTAACTTGTTGTTAGCGCCGGCAGTTCAGCGGAAGAGAGCTACAACGACGCGTGCTTCTTGTTCCGTGTTTATTGGCGAATCGCAAACCCGTATCACAAGTGCTGAGCGCCACCTACTGTACCGGAGGGGACAGTCTGCCACGACACACTAAACACAGTGTCGCATCATTACTATCCTGTGATCCACTTCCATCAGACAATGTCAGAGCGAAACGTTTCTCTGGTTGCATCTTTCAAAACAAGTCCCTTTCTTTTGTCTATATGACTAATAGCTGCCCACAACAATGACTCCCGAAAGACTATGTAAAGCCCCTGAGGTCTTCTAAGCATGGCTCACATATTTGACTTCTGCCCCATCCAAGCACACTGTTGTACCTCACTAATGCTTCATTGATCAATGGATGATAGGGACTCTTTGTGGCTGTGTTCCAAAAGTCAGGTGGAAAAACCCGATGCCAGAAGAATAAAGAATCAATCACTCACTCACTCACTCACTCACTCACTCACGCAACACAAAAGCTGTATAAATTGGTCTCACGTGACTCAACACACGAAATGAAATACTTTTCCACTTGAGAACAATTTTAAAGTACTTGTGCTCTATTGTTTATATTCAGTACTATACTCTGCCTCCACCACAATTCTGAATCAGACACTGTTTACCACTTCTCGAAACATTTCTGATGTAGAAGAAGCTGTTGTTCCTCTAAACTCACACAATGCTCCTCCCAACATGAGACCATAATACACAGCAAAGCAAAGATTGGAGAACTATAAGAATGAATCAATCAAATTTAGTAAAGCAGAAAAAGCTAATGCTAAATGAATAATCTCACTAGCTGTGTTATAAATACAGTACATCGTATAGAGACAAACACAGTCCCTCTCACACACACACACACGTGTTTACATGGAATATAAACGTATACATTTATTAAACGCAAACTTTTATGTCCTGAGGTTTAATTTACAGGACTTTAATTTGTATTATGACATTGATCATTTAACTTGTCAACTTTTTTTTTTCTTCAACGTCAAAATACTTCTATCAACAAGGAATTAAGAAAATCACTATCAATTATTTATTTGCAATTATAGATTAAATAAATTCTGACCTGAGTGATAGCCCCAGGCTACACAATGAGCCTGGCTGAGTTTTTTTGTCTTTTTATGCTTTTGTGGGGAATGCCCCATGCTAAGGACCTGCCAAGTCGGTGTCACATTGGATCAAAGGATTAGTTAACACAGATTGTATGTAATTTAATTGTGATGTTTTACAGGAAATATAAACTTTACTCAGGCAGTTTGACCTTAAACACAGAAAGCCGTTACTGCCTTTCAATTTTGAGGTGCAGTGAACAAGCATAAATCAACCGGGCTGGAGGTTTATTGCCAAACGAGAGACGCCTCAAACGACCCCTTGTAAACACTCAGGTGGGTGGCTGGATACCGTCTGTTCACTTCCTGCATCGAGGCACATTCAAGGTGCAATGCGGAGCAGAGGGAAAAATGTTAGTAACCGACATCTTTGTGCATCTATGACCATGAGCCTAACCTCCTATAGGACACACTTTGTGTCGCAAAAAGGAAGCAAAAGGCAACGGCATTGTCTTTGCCATACCAGCTGTCCTTTATCAAATTTGAGTGAGAGTAATGGTGTCGTTGAAGTCATTGCAAAGTATCTCTTTTGTAAACCAACTTGCCAAACTCAGTCTTGTTTGTGGTAACTGTTTAGTTATCCCCTAATATCCCCAGTATGTTTATCAAGTTTTTTAAATGCCATTGTGTGGATTGATGTTAGTAATCACGCAATTATTCAAACGTAACACAAGCTCTCAGTAATGCTTGCCTGACATGACAAATGTAATTGCTACTTGCTAGGATTGCCTGTTACGGATGCCAAATCTTTATGAGGAATAACAACTCCCCATTTACACAGGTTTGATTGGGTTGTGCCGCAGGAAGTAAATAATTGCAACACATCTTCTTCAAATAATTAAACAGAGCAGTTTGCTAGCAGTTTTAAGAATACATGTGTTTTTCTGTGGTGGAATTGCCAAGCAGGTCAAAATCATGATTATTTAAAATTGTCATTGAATTATAAGTGTCAAGGTAATAAAACATTTCCAGGATTAACCCCCCCCCCCCCACCACAATGCAATCAAATTATTTTTGACAGCATTTGATACCTCTACCTCTACTTTTACTTTGAAATTGGAAGTGACATTTAAGGTGTGTGTTTTCTTTTCATATCGCAACACAGTGTGTTGTGTGGTGCAACACTGTTGTTTTTACAGTGCCGCATTGCAACTTTAGCTGTCGGAATTCCTCCTCCGATTAGTGTCGTGAAGTCAAATCTGATCACACGACAACTGAACGAGGTGGGGAAAAAATATCCTGTTAGGAATAAAATCTGGTCATAAAATGTTTAAGCTAGTGTGGGAAAGGATTCCTCCGGGTAGGGATTGTTTCACCGTGTTTCTCTTCATCCGCAGCAGTAAGGAATCATTTATTTAGGGGCCTTGGCAGACAGTGCAGTGAAGAACTCTTGCTTCAGGGGGCAAAAGTTCACGGATAAAAGGGATCACTCAGGAGATTGCTCCCATGTACGTAACAAGGATGCCTAGAACACAAACAAAGAGCATTATGTTGCTCCGCTTTATTTCAGGCACTGTGCGCATGTTTGTGTCAGGGCTTCTCTAACCTTATTTTTACCACTGGTCTTTTAGAACACCGAAGCTCAGCTTGTTTTCTTTGCACGTACCCCCCTCCTGCCATATGATTCTCCTTTTAGCTGTTTAAATGAAAGATCCTTTTTTTTTTTTTTTTTTTTCATGCATCCACTCAGAGTCGTGTTTTTCAATCAGATTAGTACAGCACATTCTGTTCTGTTTCACTTCCTGATGACTGTGCAGCCTGTATCCCTGCATGAACTCACCCGCGTGCTTCTGGTTACACCAAGACACTCATTCAGACCGAGGCACTCTCGCAACCGCCTGTTAGATTTTTTTTTTACTCCACACAATATTTAGTAAATGTAAATGAAGCGCAAATATAAAGAGGACGTGCTGTTACGATTGTTTATTTAAAGAAGGAATACAAGACCAGTCCTTTAAAACTAAGCTAGAGTTGTTTACTCAAAGAAGTGAGGAGCCCTGAAGACACGTTATGCGGTATATATATCTACATATATTTAATCTATGTTTTACATAACGCAATAGCCAATCAAATTGATAGTTCCCATCTAGATTGTCGCTTTCACTAGAACAGAAACACGATTTTCAGTGTTTCAGGAAGGAAGAGACAACTGCTCAGGCCATGTGTCAATAAAGAAATCTATTCATACATTTCGGTTCAGCTCAGGTCAGTCGTGTTCACTTATGTCCACAGGCTGCCTGAATGGCCAACAAGGCTACCAGGACACCGCAGTGCAGTCGAGGGGTTTGGTAGACAAGCATATCTCTGCCTGAGCGAGACTCAACTGTCCTGGCGATCTGTATATTTATTGTTAAAAAGGTTCAGGTGGGCTGTGGTGGTGGGTGGTGTTTTTTGTTTTTTTTGACAACGGGGCCCAAATAGTCCTTTTTCTGTGCAATGTTTCAGCACAAATGCAATTCTCTAACCTGAGAGTGTGTGAAAAGCTCTTATAAGTGATTACTCATGTGATGAATCGGCCAGACGACAACATCCCTGTGCTTTGCCCAATCAGGTTCACTTGTTGTTATGTCACCTTTATAATTATCGGGATCATCGAGTTCCCTTCAAAGACTACATGGCCGTATTCCAGAAGTGTGGTCAGTTGGTGTCCTTCCCACACCCCACTGCGCTACTCACCCATCAGAAACCTGTAATAATGGCTCAACTGTCTCGGCACCCCAGTTCCAACAACAATGATTAGACTCAATTTTAACTATATCACGTGAGCTCATTGCCAAGGATTACTCACACCAAGAATTTGTGCTGTATCGTGAGGTTTTAATGAATGAATTCACATGAATACATGCAGAAGTCATAAAACATCCTGTACTGCAAACATTGTATATGGATATGATAATATGGACATAATAATGTACAATGGCAGCATCTCCGGATCACAAGAGCCTAAAAAGCAAAGCCATAAAAATGTTTTATGGCATTTATGGGAATTTCAGCTGCTCTTGCGCATGGACCTAAAATATATGACTTGTTTCAGTGAAAGGGTGACTTGACCACTGATTACATTTTCATCCTTTACGTACATACATACATACATTTTCATTTATAAACATCTCGCCTCCACATGCAAACACTTGCTAAATGAAATACTCTTCATTTTAAAACAATGACACCACAGTTAAATGGTGAATGAAGGGCTCTCTTCAAACAGTGCTATCAGAGTCAAAATCATATCTCAACATGTTGCTCAGCTCCATTAAAGCCAAATGAGTTGATTCACTTGTGCCTAAATCAACTTTGAATATCTATGAATATAAAGTGATGGTTACATATTCTAATCATAACCAACTGCTTTTTTTTTTTTTTTTTTTATCTCTGAGCATTTCTTCCACTGCCAGAGGCTAAAAAAACGCTTTTCTTTATTGTGTCTCTTTGTGTCTCCTTATATTTCATTTGTAATAAAAGATCTCATGATATATGAATAAAGCCTTATACTCGAGAGACAATTACACATAACAGGTTAATAACTGTAAGTTATCATTCAACACTTTGAGAAGCATCGATTACTTAGCAATATTGATCCTATAATAGTTGGATGCTTCTTTTCTGCTGGATACATGGGAAATCTATAGATTTACATTTAAAAAGGTTTAAAGATATGGGAATTTAATGTATGTCTTACAAAAGCAGTGAGAATTTTTACTCGCGAATGAAGGTGCCTTCTTTGATCTTTGTTGCAAAAATTGGCAGCAGTTACAGATAAGGTGGAAAGTAACTTAATGTATTAACTTGCGTTTTGCATTGAAGGGTATTTCTGACATCCTGGCAATTTGGTGATGTAATTTTGGAGGAAACGTTAACTATTTAATTGACAGGTTAATATATATTTAATTTGCAAAACAAGACCTCATGAAATTTTGCCCACTACAGTGTTTCAATTTTACATGGAAGGATTAGCACACATTCACTGACTGGTCATGGTTAAAAAATATATATATATTTTTTATCCAGGGAAGCACGCCATGCTTCAAGTCAAATTAATCAATCATTTTTCTTTTACTTTTACTTATAGTTGGTGTTATTATTTGATGATGTGAATGCTACGCACACATAGGAGATGAGTATTTTTTTCACCACTGTGAGACACTGCCGTGATGTAAACAGTGGTTGTTTGGGAACACATGACAAGCCATCTCCAAACACACGACAATTAAACTACCACCAGGCTTACACGTTGGTTACAAGATATATACACAGCTTTGATAATACGATACAAACATTCATGAACATTCGACAGAATCCCTACCTTTAAACAAGTTCTAGAAACGTTACACCAATATTTCTTTCAACACAAAATATCCAGGCAACAAGACGCAAAATAAGAACGCGGATGTATGGTGTAGTTGTTTTTTGTTTCGTTTCTTTTTTTTTTATCTAGCGACTCTTTCAGTGACAGTAATCCGTCTCACCGCGCGTTTTATCGGGCAGTGGAGTAAGCTTTTATTTCGGTGCTTACACGTCGCGCGCGCGTGTTTAAGAGAGAGAGAGAGAGAGAGAGAGAGAGAGAGAGAGAGAGAGAGGAGGCAGTGTTGATGATACGCGTCGTCAGCTGAGCGGAGAGAACAGCGTGCTGCGGTACAGGCTGTTCCTTCCCGGCCGGGCTCGGCACGGAACGGGTTACAGGTCAGGGTGTCTGTTGGAACACAGTGTTCTCATCAACAGCGGCAGCGGTACAGCTACAGTACAGCCGGAACATTGTGTTACTTTGTGGCTGCTTTCCAAGACCTGCCCTTAATTTTACACTAAACGCCCTCCCACAACTCTGCTCTCTCTCTCACCCCCCCCCCCCCCCCCCCCCCCCCCCCCCCCCCCCCCCCCCCCCCCCCCCCCCCCCCCCCCCCCCCCCCCCCCCCCCCCCCGCGTCCACAGGCGGCCAAGCGGGGATCGGAGCGAGGTGTGCGGGCGGGGGCTGTGCGCTCCACCGCCGGCCGAGCTGAACATCGCGTTCCCTGGACGGACAGACGGACGGACGGGAGATGACAGGGGCGGGTTCCAATTAAAGAACGAGAAGACGCGGTCAGACATCAGCCGAGCGCGCGACCGTACCGGGTGGAAGAGACACTCAGAGAGAGAGAGAGTGAGAGAGAGAGAGAGAAAGAGAGAGAGGGGGGGGGGAGAGAGAGAAGGAGCTGTGGCTGCTTTCCAAGACCTGCCCTTAATTTTACACTAAACGCCCTCCCACAACTCTGCTCTCTCTCTCACCCCCCCCCCCCTTCCCCCTCCAACCCAGCCCCCCTCCTCGCATTCTCTCTCTCGCGCTCTCCTCCTCCACTGACCGAGTCACTTGGAAGTGTGAGCTCCACGCGGCCGCGGCACCGGCGCGTCCACAGGCGGCCAAGCGGGGATCGGAGCGAGGTGTGCGGGCGGGGGCTGTGCGCTCCACCGCCGGCCGAGCTGAACATCGCGTTCCCTGGACGGACAGACGGACGGACGGGAGATGACAGGGGCGGGTTCCAATTAAAGAACGAGAAGACGCGGTCAGACATCAGCCGAGCGCGCGACCGTACCGGGTGGAAGAGACACTCAGAGAGAGAGAGAGAGTGAGAGAGAGAGAAAGAGAGAGAGGGGGGGGGAGAGAGAGAAGGAGCGCACGGACATGTGAGTGTTTCCTGTCTCATCCTTTCTTTATTCTCTCAGACTTAATGAACACACGAGGCTTTTCCACTCTTCTTCTTCTCTCTCCCTCTCTCTCTCTCTTCGCGTCCTCACGGCTGGAACTAAAAGGCAACACTTGCATGCACATTGCGCTTTACCTGTTCGCTGGGATTAGATTCAGGATGGAAATGAGCGATGATGACGATAATAATAATAACAACGATGAAGCGACTCCCATGTGGATCAGTTGCGTTCTTTCCTCTCTCTTTTTTTTGTTAAAAATAAAATAAAAGACAAGGGGTTCAATGGAAGTTGCTTGTGAAATATAGGATGTTGTGGGGGCGTTTAAGGTTACAGCTGTGTCCCACAGGGCTCTGGAAATAAGGGCTGCTCGCTCTCTCATGTGTGTGTGTGTGCGTGCGCGCGTGTGAGTGTGAATGTGGCACTTGGCTGTGGTTCCCAGTGGCGGTGGATGAGGACAACATTTTACATCCAGAATCCCTTGAGGCTTAGGTGTATCTTCATAAATTACAGGCTGTATGAGCCAGCTTCTCAAAATGTGTAACATTAACTCGAGATCGTGCCTTGTACAGGACGGATAATGGCAGTCTCTGAATAACTTAAAATACATGTGTGTTTCATGTGTCTCACGTTCACACGAGGAGGTGGCATAGACACACATTAGGGCTTTGAGCAACATTGGTTGAGGCTGAATTGGCCTTTTTTGCCAGGGATAGATAGGCAATTTTTTTAGCGCCCCAAACAAAGTGTTTTGGGTGATCTGCTTTGTGCAGTGCACAGCTTGACGACCGTGGCAGCGTTTCCAAAAATGATGTCCACGAAAGCAACTTAACAAGCCCCCCCCCGGCCTGCTTTTTAGTGCCCCGTGATGTGTTAGGTTAAAAAACACTCAGCCATTGTCAGACAACGCTCTGCTTCAGGATGGTTTGTCCTGCACAGTGTGTGCTCAAAACGTTCACATGTGAATCAGCAGCAGAACACGGATATGAGAGATAAAGTGCAGAAACACTGGGGTTGTCTGTGGACGTGGTCTTTGCTTCATTGTCTTCTGCGCCTGCATTCCTCCGCCGTGTATCTGAGTTTAGGTACATGTAGCTCACGTGCCATCTTATTTGTGTCGGAACTGTTTGCAGATGGCTTAATGTTTAAGGCAAAAACATATCTTTTTTTCAAAGGGAATAATGGGGGGTAATTGGTCACAATATTACTCCACCTGCTTTTTAAAAAGAATATGAGGAAATTGTATTATGAATGTATGGTCACCTTGACTGGTCAAAACCGGCCTGTTTTTTTACCCAAAAAATTGAAGCTGGATCGTACGTGAGGGGGTCAGATTGGTAAACACCATCAGGCTTTGCCAGCAGGGAACTGTGAATAGAAGGAACATTGTGTTCAGACCCACACACACGCGCACACACACACGCACACAAATGCATGCAGACACACACGTAACATCTTAAATGAAATCCTTGAAATTCAAAAGACACAGGACAAGGTGTAGATGAGGAAGAAATGTGGACATTTTGTGCTGACTTGGGTTTCAATGGACACCTGGTCTTTGTGAGTGACACAAAATTGAAGAGGCTGAATAAATTGTGCAGATTTCAGCGAGATATCAATACGAACTTATGGGGTTTTCAGCCGTGGGTTGAGGCACACGGGAGGTGGTGCCACGTTACTAAGGTCTCAAGCCACATTGAAAAGACAATTTAAAATCAATTTCTTCAGCAATATTCAATAGGATGCGCTTTGCCAAGCATGATCCCTCTCTGGCCGCTGTCTCAACGTTCATAATTACAGGCCATTTACGGAACTAATCACCATGGCGCAATGTCCTAATATTTGTGCGTGGTTATCAACGGCATCTGGCATGTTCTAAAAGTTAGGTCGAACTAGGGATGGAAAAATCTTGAGTATGAAATGCTGGGCATTGTGGCTGCCGTTGCCCTCTGTCAAAACGCATGGCCACTGAACAAAGTCTCTGTAACGTTAAACTATCCGTGTGGTAGTGTTAACCGGCCACAGAACGGCTGTCAGGGCAGCACGCGGCCTGACCTTCCCCACATTCCTATGTAGCCTTTGACGTAAAACTAATGCGATTGAAAAGATTTTAAGAGCATATGAAACGGAGAAAGTGTATTTAAACTACTGTGCTCAAACGTGGTCTAATGTTACATTGTGTCCAGAGCAGGGAGTTCAACTGACGGTGTGGTGTGATAAAAAACATGTACATGCGACATCAGCGAGAAAATCTCT
Organism: Colistium nudipinnis; assembly: GCA_016785305.1. Taxonomy (NCBI): domain Eukaryota; kingdom Metazoa; phylum Chordata; class Actinopteri; order Pleuronectiformes; family Rhombosoleidae; genus Colistium; species Colistium nudipinnis. The sequence goes on along the minus strand of JAFBJU010000971.1, from coordinate 111,473 downwards.
TATCCTTATTTAGATAGTTCCACTCGGACAACACAAACAAACACACATTGTAGTTCGCTTATATAAATATTGTTCCCTGTTACACTAGATTGACCAACAGCTTGAGCAAGAACTTGCATCATTTTGCCTCCCAAAGACATGCAACCCTGCACAAGTCGGCTTTTACAAATTATAACTTGTTCATTACAATTCGAAAAACTTCAGAAATTCACATAATTGCAAATGTTTTATTTCTGAACTAACGTGTAGCTGGCTGTACACGATACATTTGAATTTACTATGGTTACTTCATAACTCTGGCCTAACATTAGTAACATCCTGACGCGGCCTCGGAGCAGCTGTGGGCTGATGCCACGTGAGCCCGGAGTTAGCGTCTCAGCTGTTGCATACGTACGTTAATAATCACCAAATGGCCTTTGCCAATTGCCTAACACAGCAAACCTTGTCGTTGTCTGACTGCAAACAGCCTCGGAGAAGATTCTGCCAGGGCAGACTGAAAATGACATGCAGCCACTTTTATTGAGACGGCAACAATGTGTGTCGACAACTATGAGAGAGAGAGAGAGAGAGAGAGGTGATGTTTCGCAGCTGTAACACCGACACGTCATGACGGTTTAGTTGTTCTGGCGATGCTGGTGGCGCTATGTTTTGTGTTTTTGACACCTAAATGTGTGAGACCTCACACGGGGCCTCTCTGTCTGTGCATGGAGTAGTGAAAACGGTCATCGACCATAAGTTAGTTTTGTCATTAGGTTGACGCATTCTTTCGTGAGTTCGTCCGAATTTCATTGTCAATTGGACTCACACATTTTCCATTCCATTCTTGTATTTCATCCGGAGAACAGCCCGAGTGGCCAAACTATGACTCCCATTAAGTACAAAATGTGTGCCTGGCATGTCATTTGCCACGCTGTGATGTAAACATGTGCTGCTAAGAGTAGCGTGAACTATGAAGTCAGAGCAGGATCTCCTGGATATAATGTAGATATATTTATCAGGCTCAGTAATGGTATTTTATACAGTTTCATTCATTCATTCGACTTTTTTTTTTTTTTTTACAGTAACACAGCCTGGAAGATAATAATAACATTAATAACATATCATAGTCATCAGATGAGCTGCTTGTGAGGGAGCAGCTCTTTAACCTCAATAGTGTGCGCGCGTTGTAGGGCCCACACTTTGCATATGTGGCTTTCAATGAGACTAAGGTTTAAATAATCGTCACACAATTCGGTTCAAAAAATGTGTAGATCGCGACAAGGCCATAAAGTAAAACACTTGAACACACTGTGCCTCCCTGAGTGTAACATGTTGCAAAAAGAATGACAAGTAAGCAATACGACTTTAAATACTTTAAAAATCAGACAGATGCGATACAGTTATATAACGTCAGAACTACGCCGCAAACTAATGTTCCTCGTACAAAGGAGAAAAAACTGTGAACATACAGTATTATCTCCAGTCCGGCAAATGAATTCAGAGCATGTGTACTTAAATAGCAGCAAGCTTCATCATTTGATGAAAATGTCATATTTACTGGGTGGCTATGATGAATATTGACATCTTGCTCTGAGATCTTGATTTTCCGGTCCAACTGCACAAAGTAAATGTATTTCATACATCATTTCCTTTGTTTGTTTTTTTTTATCTTTTCCATCTCGACAACACAACACATAAGGACGGGTTACTTACGGTGCTCACATTGTTGTTCGTATGTTCTCTCTTTTTGTTTGGCAGAGTTCATACGCAAAAATGACCACCGATCAGGATTTTCCCATGGATCCACAATCAGCATCAAGCATATTTGCTGCCAAGGGCATCGATTTAACAGCCAACAAAGACAAAGGCGTTATCAAGGTATGTATACTCTTCCTTTGCAACATTGTAATGTAGGCGCACAGGCACAACGTGGGACTCACTGTCCCACCTTATGGCATGGTCCCCGCTCTCCCCTTTTTCTGGGTCAAAAAGCTAAAAACGTGTCTTTCTGTGCACAGGTTGTGAAGCGTCCGGGGTTGGTGGGGGTCGGTGGAGAACAACCTATAATTGGGGACAGAGTGACTGTACACTACACCGGAAGGCTGCTCACGGGCAAGAAGTTTGATTGCAGTCGAGATCGCAAGGAACCTTTTTCCTTCAATGTGGGAAAAGGTAGGTTGATAATGCATTCCTGTCAAAACCCTTATTCCATGGAATAGCTGGGAAACAAGCTAATTTGTCTACAGTTAGAACAACAAAGAGGTAGATCCCACTATGGTGTATGTTGAGTTAAAATGTTGGTACAACAAGGATGTATTTAGTTAAGCTTAGCACAAAGACTGGAAACAATACGTGGTCACACGAGTTCTACATCTGGTGTCTGTGGCAACATTCCCACTGCAGGCTCCTCACTGCCCTCGACCCTTTATCGTATTACTGCCTTATTATAATACAGATTCATTTTTTCGTCCAAATTTGCTTTGTCCACTCACAGGACAAGTCCTCAAGGCCTGGGACCTCAGTGTCTTGTCCATGCGGAAAGGGGAGGTGTGCATGTTTCTGTGTAAACCACAGTATGCCTATGGACTTAACGGAAGCCCCAACAAAGTCCCTCCCAGCTCCACTGTGGTGTTTGAGGTGGGTGTGCCGTGTCGGCATTGCCATTGGTGTCAGAGAGGGCCTCTGATAATACAAACTAATAATTAGTCGTTCAACGTTTCCAACAAAACAGATGGAGCTACTCAAGTTCGAAGGTGAGCTGCTCACAGCTGACCGTGGCATCACGAGAAGAATAAAGGTCAAAGGAGACGGTTTCTTTACTCCCAACGATAGAGCAAGTGTTGACGGTAACGGTTAATAAGGACGATAACGTTCCATTTGTGCTCATTTTGCCACAGATTGAATGGTTGCACGGGGATGTTCAATTTGCGTCATGTGTCCCAACAGTGCACCTGGAGGGGAGCTGTGATGGTCGAGTGTTCGACTGCAGGGACGTTAGCTTTGTTGTTGGCGAGGGCGAGGATAAAGGCATTCCCCTGGGAGTTGACCGAGCCATGGACAAGATGCTGAAAGGAGAGTGCTGTGTACTTCAGTTGAGACCAAAGTAAGTTGTGTAACGTGTGACTTTTTCACCTTTTCCACCTTCTTGTGCTCTCACGTTAAGCTGGCGATAAAATAAATTGCAGCCTAAAAATGTAAAATGAAATACAGAGGCATTAGAAATATTACATTTTCTAACAAAAAAGGACACATTGCATGCCCAAACCACATAATATAATTCCCTTAACCCCACCCACACCAAACCTCCCCTTCATTCCCTCAGGCAAAAGTGAAAGTACAAGTGAATTTAGAGCAAAAACAATTCACGCTTAGAAATAATTCCAGCACGTAGTCAACTAACAAAGCTGAACGAATATATACAGAGAAACAAGTATGGAAAAAAAACGACTGTATATCCATAATACTTCTCCAACTAAAATGTGAAAGATACCCATACCCACACGTCTCAATAGGAAAACCTTTCAATGCAAGTGCTGCAGTCTACGTGCATTCTATTTGACAATACTGACCCACACATTCATCTTCTTCATTTCACGCTATATAAGTTGGCTGTTTTCTCTTATGCTATACAAGATGTCATCACTACGTACATCAGATCAATCAGCCACATCAGTTGCGCATATTTATATGCTTTACATTAAATTATCCATAGGGTATGGATTTCAAATACATGAGTGAATAATACATTCTAATACATCAATTTCTTTTTTGTTGTATTATTAGTCTTTCCAGAAATCTTTCCGTTTGTGTGCTGTCGTTGGCTGTGACAGGAAATGAATTGGTGGCATGAGATGAATGTGTGAAGATGACGCTTAAGGATGTTTGTAATTGTTCTTGTGACTGTGAACAGTTGTGTCAACAGACTCTTAAATCTGTATTTTTTTCTTTTCAGATATGGCTTCGGAAGTGAAGGTAAACCAGAATACAAAGTTGGACCAGACAAAGACATTGTGTACGAAGTTACCCTCAAAGACTTCAAAAGGGTAATCTCTCTTTCTGCGTTTCAGGGTTTAATGAGTATATCATATACTGTATTACATTCCAGATTTTTCATCACGTGAGACTAGATTGGGGATCAATACATGTGGGTTATTTTGGGTAGATTTTCCTTTTGTAGATATGCAGATAAGTTGCTGTTGGGCAACAACAACAAAAAAAAAAAACATTACTCGTTTACGGTGAAGCTCATTTTCCCTGTGTTTCCACTAGGCTAAGGAATCCTGGGAAATGGATTTGAACGAAAAGCTGGAGTTGGCTGCTGAAGTAAAGCGTAAAGGGAATCAATATTTTAAGGTACAGTCCGCGCACAGGTCTTTTCTTCTCTTCACCAATGATGATGTTCACACTTTTCTAAGCTCTTATGATCTTCCTTTATTAGCGAGGGAAGTTCTTACAGGCCATTACCCAGTACGAGCGCATTGTCACCTGGCTAGAGATGGAGTGTGGTACAGGGATGGACCAGCAGCGGAACATACAACACATTACTCTGACAGCCCACCTCAACCTAGCATTGTCCTTCCTCCGTATAAAAGAGTACTCGCAAGTAGTGGAGAACTGCAACAAGGTGAGCTGCCTGATCCTACAGACATTTAAACACAATGTCCCTTGCTACACGCGTCTCTCTGTGGCCGCTGCTTTCCCTAACGAATTCCTCTGGATTTTCATGCGTTTGTCTGTGTAAGGTAATCGAGGGCGAGGAAGCCAACGAGAAAGCCCTATATCGTCGCGGCGAAGCCCGTCTCTTTCGCAACGAGTTCAGCCTTGCTTTGGCAGACTTTCACCACGTGCTTCTAGTCAATCCCTCGAATCGAGCAGCTCGCGCTCAAATTTCCACCTGCCAGAGCAAGATTAAAGAACATCATGAACAGGACAAGAAGACCTACGCCAACATGTTCCAAAAATTTGCTGAACGGGATGCCAAGGTCTGTTAAACCACTATTCTTTAACAAACGGAGAATCTTACCCACACCCACACAAGACCACAGCGTCCTTTATTGTGACTTCTTTGGTAGAATGACACTGACCTCTAGTGTTGGTTGATAGATTTGTTGATTGTTTCACCAACGGACATCAATGTAGGAAACGCAACGACTCCACATGCCACAGAAACAGCAACATTTTAATTTGAATGACTAATCTAAATCTAGTTTTCAAAATGTTACTTATTTAGTACAGTTATGTTGGAGGGGATTATCATGTAATGCAGTTCCGTGGGAATTGTAGGGGCCATGACATTTTGATCAGCCCAAGTATTTGCCTTATTAAGACATTTTCCCTTCGAGCTTCATCTGAAACCCATTCTGTTTATGCAGAGTGGGAAGCTGAAGAAGAGGCGGAATGATGGCACGAGGAGCGGCATGAATGGTGAAGTGGGACTTAAACGACGGCAGAAAAGTCAGGACTGCCCATGGTAACGGAAAAGAAGAAAGACAAGCCTCCTGGCGCTTTTCAAGCTCAGGGCGCAGAGGCAGGAACGAAGTTGCATAAAAGCCTCTAATCCCAACCTTTATCCCAAAACCCAGCATCACCATTCCTGCATATTTAACAGAGTTTAAGCAGGGACGTTTGCAAGCCAAACAGCGTATCCCCCGTCACATGGACTGAGCAACTGCCAAGATGTACTTCAAACCAGTGAGCAGTAGCCCCCTGAAAAATCAATTCAGTGGATTATTCGATTATTTGGAAAACAAAAAAACGGAGGGATTGCACTTTCTTTGTCATTAGTCTACAGAGTAGAGTTAAGATGTGCCTCCACAGTGTGTTTCTGATTCTGCACTTTCAGACTTCAGATATAGGTATTAAGCCTTTTCTTGAGCAGCTGTATGCATGTGTCACATGATGTTTGGGATTCTGGCTTGATACTTTGCTTTTTTTTTTTTTTAAGTGCAATATATACTTTGGACAAACGTTCTGTTTCGCTCATTGGCAAAAAAGAAATAAAAGAAAGCAATCAGTTCAAATACAAATATTGAAAAAATAGTTCATCGATGTATAGGGAGTTACAAAAGCCTGACTTTTAATGTCAGGAAATAAATGAATACTAAAATACTACAAATAGCTCCAGACAGAAAATCTATAATATTGTTGGAAATATCTTAGTTCCCAAGTTCAAGTTTCCAACCAGCAAGAGAGAAGCCAGATAGAAAAAAAGCACACGTTTAATATCTACAACAGAACTTTAACTGGGGTGTTAAAGAGATTATTTCAAAAATTCAAGGAGGATGAGGCATTGTTTTAGACCATGGTTATGCATGCACTACAATAAGTGATTCCTGAATGCATGCATGATAGGTCATTACTAATTTGTTTAATTCATTTATTTCATCTACAAATCACAAAAGGCCATTTCAACAGTTGATTAATGAAAAGACCAGTGTGGCATTGTCATTGATCAAGTAATGCAACTATACAGGCATCTATGGGCATGATGACTGAAAAAAATAACAATATTTAAATGGACAGATTACATGTTAAGTTTAAGGCTGCTACCACATCTTTAAAAAGAAAAAATACATATCTCTAACGTACATATTTCAAATTTGCGTTTTTTCTTCTGTTGCACTCATTGTGTGTTGATCTATCGGCTAACGGCACGGCATGATTGTCAGCGCACTTCAAGTGAATACATGCAGCAACTTTTGCTTTTGTCAATAAATCTCATGATTATGATTCAAACTTCTCACAAGAGGAGGCATTTGATTATAAAATCACCCCATTCTTACTTTTGTATTTCACAGGCCTTGCACACTATTGTCAATTCTGTGATTGCAATTGGAAGAGGGGCACATAAACCGTATTTAAGCTTTAAAATAATCAGAACCACAGTTTTATTTCAATATTTCACAATTTTTTCCGATCCTAAAATATTCTTCAGTAATGTGATAAAGTATTTAATTTCACATCTGTCCCAGAAAAGGTGTCTTTTTATTTCACTGCATCGTTTTTTGTTTCACTTTAAATGTGTGAATGTTAGTGAATAGTGGACAATGATGCACTTAGGTGACTGTAAAACCAACACTTAGTCTGGATAAAATCTGGACAATAATCTAAAGATGTGTAAGGATTGGTTCAGAACGAAAACCTTAGCTGTCTTAAATATTTTGTGTATAATAAATCAACAGTATGTATGTGTGTGTGTGTGTGTGTGTGTGTGTGTGTGTGTGGTAATATATATTATTGTATGTTTTCAAGGTTTTTAAACAGCTTGTTGATTAATGTTATACTGTTTAAGACCTGTTGGCTCTAAACATATATACAGTGGAAATGAGCATGAAGTACTTTTTTTTCCTGAGCATTTTTAAGTATTCAACCCCCACTGTCAACTACAGAAATAATTCCAGACCTGTTATGAATACTTTCATCATTCTTCTAACATGGGACATTTTGACAACAACAAGCAGGATAAAATGTAGTAGGATACATTGGCAGCACAGCCCATGTGCGCATGATTTCATTAGAAAGTGAAGTGTTACAGTTTCTCATATAAAATGTTTAAATGTATTCAAAAGACCCTTGCCCTGTAAAGCAAAATGTAATCATTGTTTTAAACCAGCATTTATGCAAAAGTAATATTTTCAGACATAATACGATGTAAGGTACCTATGTTCATGTCTTCTTTATATATTTTTTAATTTGTTTTGCACTTGGAAAGCATTAAATAAATGCAAAAGTCTTATTTAAAGAATATGTTCCATGCCACTATTTTATAGTAAAATGTCTTTGAATGTTAATGTTGGCATTACAGCAATATTGTTATAAAATTGTTCAATTTGAAAAAAAAAATGCATTAGATTTTATTTTTTATTTTCAAAATAACGAAGGGTATCTTCGAAGTAAAATGAACTTGTTTCTTGACACGTTTTAATGACTATACAGATTAACCTTTGTACTGCTACACCTCGACCTAGCCTTTTCTTTGTGATGATTATCTCTTGTTATATAAATGCATAAACGCTAGCTTCCGTTCGCTGGAGCTGCTATGCCAACGTATTTCCTGCGTACAACGATGAACTCAAGACACGTTGCTGCGATGCGCCCACGCGTCCGCCATATTGGTCCGGGCAAGACTGAAGCCGAAGCATGTTTGAAAAGCACAGCGCCGTTCACGCCGTGCTGCTCGGACGGACACATTTCAGCACAGTATCTAACATGACAACATAGACTCCCGATGAGTTTATACTCACCCAGTGTGAAACCCGGGGAGCCATGTGGAACTACTTGGCAGCAGCTACTTGTCCAAACAACTTCTTTTCTTCATCACTTTCGTAAAGGTCATTATCGCGCTACCTACTGCCACCGGTGGACATGGGAGAGTTTTGCATGACTCTGCCAGTCACTGCATTGCAGCCACAGACGCTGAGCAATGGCAAATTATTGGTGGCAGTGACCATATTTTTGGACCAATTGAGTGAAATGGCCCAGACGTTGAAAATCACTGGATTCATGCATGGTGTTTTAAATGCCACTGAAGACTACGGCATCTGCAAGGGATCCGAATCATATGGCAGTCACAACACATATCATTATTATATGATGTTATTGGCAATTTATTATTAACATTTTACTCACCATTTTATTTGACAGAGTTTTCTATTATGAAACTTTACTCCCCAGAAACAACAGAATGGTAACTGATCGTTCCATGTTATATTTGATAATCATGTTAGCTTTTACTTAAATGACTATTCAAAACTGTAAACCACTCCAACAAATCAATGTGTTAATCTAAATTAGCAAGGTTAAGGATTGATTCTGTCAATATTCAGTATGACCAAATAAAGTAATAGTTAATAAGGTAAAAACAATCAAAATAAATAATAGTAATAATAATAATCATAATTATAAGCTACACGTTAATAATGCCTATTCAAAACATACATTAACACCAAATTAAGTAATTTATGGACAATACTTTTTTAGATTTATATCCCAAATCAAGTTTAATATATACTAATCATATAATGAATTAAACTCACAAATATTTATATTAAGATAACACTGGCTAACTGTGAATTCATGAGGGAATCGCATTAAAATTTGTAACATAAAAAGTGAACATTAAGTTAAACAAAATAAAAATAGATATCTGTATATAAAAACTAATTATTGAGTCATCATTAAATGTGGAAAAAACTGCACATTACAGTCTCTATTTGTTATATACATTACTATTGGAAGATATTCCAATGCTTAAAAATGTTGAACCACTCATCACAATCTTGCTTTTCTGGGAAAGGAACATTATTTGGGGATTAAATAAAACATAATATTGCTGTTACAGAGAGAGGTGTGCAAACAACTTAAATCAATGCTTTTACTATCCATCCCTTCAGAGATCTATTAAGGCACATTGTAATACCTCACATAATGTTTTGCATTCGGTATGCTAGTAGCTGCTTCAGTTTTTCTGTTATGCCTAGGACATCATGCTGTCAGGAGACAAGGTCAAGTCGAGCAATTCAAGAGCATTTTTCTTTGAGTTGGTCATAGGAAGGTCTTCAGCCGGTGTACATAAAAGGGAGATCCTCTGAAAAAGAAGCATATTGGTTTTAATAATACATTAAAATAAATAAATAAACATAAGACACACAGCATGACCCCAGCGCACCTGTTTTAGTGTACCAGGAGTGTTGCACAGATTGTAAACCATCCATAGGGGAACCATGAGTGTGGAGGAGAGTGTGAACCACCAGCCAAGAGCATAACCCCACCATGGATACTCAATGGTGTTGTTGAACTTCAGAGGAGTGTGTTTGATTAAAGAGAAAATAAATGTTCCCTGAAAATAGTCAGAGGAAAAACAGTTCAATTATTGTCAATACAGTTAGCGGTTGATGTTGAAAATGAAACAAAAATCAAATGTCATCCACCGTAAATTCAGACTCGGATGAATCAAACATGTTATCTATCAGGTTAAACTAAACACCATTATTGTATAAAGTTTTCAAATAAATAATTTCAGTTGACAGTAGACTTGTGTCTGCTGTGTCAGAGAGACATAACAAAGAATATGTGAATGTTTTTTTTTTTTTATATTTTCTCCAAAACCAAGAAATGAAGGGAACAGTTTTAATGTAACTGGCAGTCAATAAAATGGTCGTCTTCGAGTGGAAAACAACGATAATGTCATGGGAAATGTGCTTTGCTCACCATGCAGATCACTGGAGTGACGTATTTCAGACAATATTTGATCAGGGGAAAAGGCTTGTATCCGATCATGTCCTCAATATTTCCATAAAACCGATCTGCACCTATAAGCACATGTAAACACGATTTAAGGCGTAGTAAGGCGATTTAAATTCTCTGAAAAGAAGTGAGCATTCTACTTTTTTTGTTCACTTACCGTACACCCACCCAATACAGATAGACTGCAGTATGGCAAAGAGAAGCAGAGTCATCCCACTGCAGGCATAGTAGTCGAACAACTGAAAGATGTACAGTCCACCCTGTGAGATGGGAGGTAAGATAAGCCTTCTGTGACAGCACTCTTTGAGACGCAAAAACGTAGCGATAATAAATGGTGCATCTTTCAAATGTGTCCTCACGTCTGTCACCATCAAAAGGCCAATGAAGAAACTGAGAACACTGATAGCAAGCAGAAGAAGTTTGCGCCGATGACCAGTGTGGAAGAAGGCTGGATTCATGTCAGAGATTGATGTCGCAAGAGCTTCCAGACCAACAAACTGAAACGGAAACCAAAACTCGGTTACAAGTGTGCTTCATGAATTACAAACATTTCCTCGACCAAGGCTGCGTTACACAAAGCGTCTTAAAAGTCACATATCAACCAACATTATATTCAGGTCAGCGTTAAGCCTGAATGTCCCACCAAACATAATTGCATAGCGGCATGACGTTATTTTCGCAAGAGGTAAGGTCACAGTGATCTTGAGCTGAGGCATTTAACTAGTGTGCACCTGTGCCCCATATTGGTAGAAGAAATTAGCTTGATTGGAAAGGATATTCAAGTTGCTTTGAGTCGTTTCACTTCTGAAGAAGGTTACCTGACTGTCCAGTCCCAGGAGGATGATCATAATGAAAAATAATATTGCCCAGAGCTGGGGAAGAGGCATCATGGCCACTGCCCGAGGATATGCAATGAACGCCAAGCCAGGACCTGAAGTAAAAAACAATAATATCCACCTGGTTATCTCTCTTGATATTCAACGTAAATTAATCCAACCATTAAGTTTACATTTATTCATTCTACCGACTATATTTCTTGACACACTTATTTACCCGACTCTGCCACTTTTGAGATATGTGTGTTTTGCTCATATGCCATGAATCCCAGTGCAGAGAAGATGGCAAAGCCTGCGACAAAACTTGTCCCACTGTTCAGAAGGCACAGGTAAACACAGTCCCTACAAACAGAAAACAAAAAAATTCTCTGTATAAAAACATTATTTCTTTCCATAGGACAGAAACCCCTCAGTCTTCCACAAAATCAGCCCAATCCATAACCACCAAATCCTAGGCTAAGCTTCCCAATCATTATATGAGACTTACTTGTAGCAGTTATTGTCGTACTTGTTATAACTGCCAAGCGCAATTAGACATCCAATGCAAATAGCATAAGAATAAAATATCTGTGTGCCCGCATCCATCCAGACCTGCAACACGAGGGAGACATTTTTAAAATACGCTATAGGTCTGATAAGAAAGGAATGTATTGCGTGCAACTCAGCAGGTAGCCTCGACTGAATCACCTCATGGACATTTGCAAATGACATACAAACTGTAAACTTTTATGTCAAGTAGTTATACTATACGAAAGGCTTCAAACCATGTATACTAATCAGTGTGATTGTCGGAAAGGCTGCTGACTGTCGGTGGCATGCGCGACTGCGCTATTGAGCACATGGGACCGCGCAGCAAGTGATCCGGAGCAATACAGAGAGGCACGTCAGACATCGAAGGTGGGGCCTGTCTCGTCACACCGAGTGGAACCTTCCCCCTAGAGTCCTTCCCGTATACCTACTCAATAGCGATTGCAGTCTGCAAATACCTGGGGATCACTTAGGCGGGATGGATCTGGGTAGAGGTAAAACGTGATCCCATCTATGGCCCCAGGCAACGTGAGCCCACGCACAAGTAGCGCCGCCATCATTAGATATGGAAACGTCGCTGTGAAGTAAACTACCTGGGGCAAGAGTAACGGTACAGGAAAATGTTTTCAGGCGGAAAATATGCAGGAAAAAATATGCCTGAGGTAGTCTAAACATTAGCTGAATCAGCTCAAACAGTCTTCAAGCTCCCATTCTTTCTATGAGACACATTTAAGACCGTACCAGGTCATTGGTACTTTGCAAAACAAAAACAATCCAAGGTCCTACCTTTCCTGTGGACTTCACTCCCTTCCAGACACAGAAGTAACAGATAATCCAGGACAACAGAAGACACAACGCCAACTCCCATCGAATACCGCCTAACTCATGGGGACTCCCTGTGACATTCAAAACTCTTCTCCTGCAAAGTCAATTTTCATTTTTTTTTTATTATTATTTACACACACCGGAGTTTTATGCACATATAGCACATGGAGGTTTGGCTTCGGACTGGCGTTTTTCAACTCACTCCCAAAACTCTCGGACTGGTGATGTCGCATTGTCTGGCACAGTCACGTTGTAAAAGTCACTCCTTTGATCAAACTCCACACAGGTCTCTGTCGCGATGAAACACAGGATTTCTTACAAGGCCCCTTTATAGGGCAGACACACGTATCATCCACATCATACAGCGGCACCTTACCCGTGTTCCAGATGTTCCCGCAGGTCGCCCAGGGAAGTTCAGAGTTAAAGGATGAGAAGAGATACAGGAAAGCCCAGGCCAATATAACTATGTAGTAGATGCTGGAGTACAACACGACCACCTGACTCCCGTACCCTAGGCCTGGAAACAATCCAGAAAAAAAAAATCCCATCAGTCGCAGGTGCGATCCTGCAAAGTGCGGCGACGGGACAACCAACTAGTATTACCAGTATTAAAGTATCGCATTTAATATTACAACGACACATGTTCTACTTCCTACAATATCTTCACATTCCATCTCATTTGAAAATGTACTTCATTTAGTTCACATGGATACGTTGACGCAACTCTAAACGATTACCTTCAAACAGGGGACAAATTTGCCTCCAGCAGGTTATACTTCCCTGTTTGGTGTACTGGCCAAGAGAGGTCTCCAGCAGAAACAGGGGAATGCCGCAGGTAAAAAAGAAGAGAATATAAGGGATGAAAAACACCCCTGAAGAAAATGGAGAAGAAAAAAAACACAACATTTGTAGTTCGTAGGACTGAAAACCTTGACCTGTACAGCATCTATTCTTTAACAATCATGCGTTTAGTTAATGTTTGCTCGGCCATGGGGCGGTGGCGCAGGTTAGCACTCGTGTTAACATGTTTTATTCTGCGTGGATGGATCTTGGGTGCTTTACATTCTGAAATAGGATTCACAGACTAACATTATCATAAAGACGCTGCTTTAATAGTCAGTCTAAACAAAGTATTTATTCGTCGTGGCTAGCAAGTTAAGTTCCATCAGAGTTTGAGTCGTTTCATGTTCTGCTTCGTTGAGGAAGGCCGCGTTTTTCAGCGTCTCTCTATGTTGGTCTAGTCGAAGATGAAACTCACCTCCGCCATTTTTGTAGCACAGGTAAGGAAACCGCCAGACATTTCCCAGTCCAATGATTTGTCCCGCAACCGCCAAGAGGTACTCCATTTTGCTTGACCACTCTCCTCTGCTCAGGTGGCCCGCTGCAGGCTGGGCCTTGTCCATCCGGAACATGTCCTTCGGATCCTTGGCCTTAGCCGTAGCTCTGCAACAACAGGAATATACGGAGATTAGAGTGCCATGAAGTGGATTCTGATCAGAGTCGATGACAAAGAATGTGTTCGGGGCTAAGACTCACTGTGGCCGTCAAAACATCTTGTGTCATATCAATGTTATGTAGCTGCCAAGCATGGAGAGCAGCTGAATCATCCTCTCAAACCCAAACATCAACACACTTAGGTTAGGGACTATATATATGTTATCATTCAAAGAGAACATTCAGTTACCAGAGAGCACATTTGTTCTACATCGTACTATCCCCCTGAATATGGGCCAGTAGACCAAGGCTAACACCCAAACCAGGGGTGTTTTTCTTTTTGACTTGGCACCACCTCATGAAGTGACCGCTAAACCTAATGCTACATTACCAATGAGCAAACAATATAATCTGACCCACGCTGTGGACGGATGAGAGATGAACAGAGATTTTGAGGACACATCATTTGCAGGTATTTGACAGACCAAGTCACCGAAGGGTTAATACGCATGACCCTCTAGCGTTTGTCCCTGGGTTGATCACCTGTCGCCGACCCTGCCGGCCCCTGACCTCCCCCTTCCGCCTGCTCCCCCGGTGATCACCTCAGCCTCCCGTCCCCTCCGGATGTCTGTCGGCCTGCCACAGTCGGGTGAAAACCCACCATCACCTGAGTTCAGTGACGGATTCTGTCCGTCTCATCGTGTCATGTGTGCCGTTCTCCGTCCTGCCCGCGTCCACGAGGGTGACTTTGTTATATTCCCCTTCATTGTGGTTTCCATTTTGCAAGAGTAAACTGTCCACAAATGACTTATTCGCTCTCACTTTCGAGTCCCAACAGCAGCAAGCAGGGATACTGTCATAACTAAATCACTGTAAATAATTGTGCATAATCCACACACTGCAAGCAGTCTTGCTACATTAGGTCAACAGAGGGCCATTGCTGCTTGGCATGAGCGTGTAATTCTTTCATCAATGTTGCTTTTGTTCTGCTGCCTAGGATTAAATGTGGGCAAGAGGCACGTAGACTGGAAAATATGCGTGCTACTATATTACTGAAAATACAGCTTTGAACTGAACGCACACATATCTATCTATCTATCTATCTATTTATCTATCTATCTATCTATCTATATTACAGAAAACTGCATTATATTTTATTATCTCTTATAGTCTTGAGCAGTTGGCACACCATCAACAATTAATCCAAGACAGAATTCTTTTTTTTTTTTTCCTCGATTCCAAAACAAAGTCAGAATTTGAATGCAACGTCCGCAACAGAAGTGATCCACAGCTACCCAAAGATCTGGTACACCTGGCACTACTTCGCTCCTCCGAATACTATCAGCACAAGCAACCCAAATGGAAAATGAAACCGGAGAACAGTTGCTGAAACCAAAGTTAATAGAAATAATACATTTTTTACGATACGTCCAATATTTGTTCGGTTATTTTACCCAAAAGGAGGTGACAACAGACTCTTGAGAGGAATACAGTTTTGCATAAGATGCACATTTGTGTCAATAGACACTGACTATTCTTGGTGGAGGTAATGTGTGTAACTCCAGGGTCCATGAAACGTAAGTATAATAGTTGTCCAATAATATCAAAGTGCGCTCGACACAATAGTAATTGTTTAAAACTCAGCCTTTTAAAGCCACGGTCACAGAGCTGAGGTGTTGCAGTTCACAAGGGAAATAGCTGCAGCGTAGCCACTAACCTTTGCCCTACTTAGTACAGCTACAGGCGCAAGCGTAAGCAAAGGCACAGCCGTGGCAGAACAGAAAGGATACCACTTGTTTGCCGTAAAAGCACAGTCATGTCACACATTTATACAGAAGAATAGACACAAAAAGAGAAGAAAAACAACCCTGCTTGTGACCTTCAGGCAGGGAACGATATTGTAGTAGTATGTGACAAAGATAGACTCACGTCGGTAGTCTGTGCTTCTGTGTTATGCTTCCATTTAGGACTTAGGTGCAATTCATCTGGTGCCTTTTAAGAAAGATACAAGCCTAGATCCCCCAGTCTCTCCAGGACATGTGTTCTCCCCAGCTCTGACCATGAGTGAGTCCATGAGTGGAGGCTTCACAGAGCTGTGTTTGTGTGACAATGAGGGAGAGAGAAAGCGGTAGAGGAAGGGACTGAGGCAGGAGGGGGTGGGGAGTTATGTGTTTTTTTGAATGAGTAAGTAAGGCGGAGACTTCTCCAACAGCCACATGGCCTCACAGTAGACAGGAGGGGAGGAGACTCACACTGACGTTGGTGGCAGCAAAGGTGTTCGGAGTTCATGAAGGTATGGCCATGTGTATTG
This sequence comes from Colistium nudipinnis, assembly GCA_016785305.1. Taxonomy (NCBI): domain Eukaryota; kingdom Metazoa; phylum Chordata; class Actinopteri; order Pleuronectiformes; family Rhombosoleidae; genus Colistium; species Colistium nudipinnis. The sequence continues at coordinate 95,315 of JAFBJU010000971.1, read as the reverse complement.
ACAACAATTAATGGGCGCAGTCGCTGGCAATGAGGCTCTTAAGGTGTTCTACAAGCGTTCAAAATATATAATATAATACACTTAAAAGGATATACGTGAAACGATTGACGGCAAGATGATATAAACAGAATATAGGTAGCACTATGTAGATGTCGCCCCCACACCCTGCGATGGATGCGGTGCGAGTCCAAGTCAGGTGAAGCTGACGTGTAGCTGCTGACTCTACAGCACCGTTCTGCTGACATTGAGATGGAGGCTGGTGTCCTGGGACTATTACGTCAGGGCTCTGACCCCCCTCTGTAGGCCAGGGATCAGGCTGGCGACGGGTCATCTGTACATTTTTACGACGTTGTTGAACTTTGCTCTTTTGCTGCAGATTAAAGGAATTAGGTGATCCTCTGACTTTTTGCGGTGGTGCTGCACCATTTTCATGAAATATCACATCCATTCCAATAAATGGAATGAATAAACCAAAGAAATATCCTCAGCTCCCTGAGGATGTATCCCAAGTGATCCGTTTTCATCTGGTGCATTCAGCAGGTGGACTGTTCACTGGTCCAATTGCTTTAATCATCTACAGACCCAACATTCCCACAAGTCTCACGTTTATGTTCACTAACTAAGATGGAAAAGGGCTCCACTTTCTTGCAGAATTTTAACTTTTTAAAATGATAGCAAAATAAGAAACTGAGCAAATCGCATTTAGCAAATGTAGTACATATTTTTTGATCAAACGTTACTGAAGGATTCTAACTATAATTATGATTGTCACTTTAATTATTAGAAATGAAAGAAAGAACAGAAAAAAAAGTGGAAAATGTCAGTCCTACTGTCGATTAACGCAATAGTAAAAAAAAAAAATCTCCGCCACAATCCTTGGCACTACGCAAGGTACCATAGATGGTAATATTAAATTGTGTCAAGCATAACGTGTAGTGTATGGTCATAAGTATGGTGCACTAGTAAGTAAAACCTGCATGCAATGCAGGCATTGCATCTCCTATTGCATAATGAATTATCATATAGTGCTCACTCAGGATAAGAACACGCTGCTGTGGGGTTACACTTGTCATCTCACACCTAAAACTACAGCCGTCTAAATTCAGGGGGCTTATACCATCAGACCTACTACAGAATTTGAGACATACTGGTACATTTTTTAAAAACAGTCGATTGACAAAGAGACATCCTGGCTGTAGTGTAAGTTTTAAAACAAAACACCAAATTGACACCTTTTTTTAAAAATAGAAATCCTATGTAAGTCAAACAAAATTTAGTAATTTGAAAATGTAAATTAAAAGTTTAAATGCCAATAATGGATTAAATAAACTTACAACGTTTCATCCTCTGGAACAGCATGATGTACATATGGTAGTTCCTCTGACTCCGTTTCCACTTTTTCCATTTCACAATGCATGTCCAGTTTAGTGTGAATTTCTCTGAAGGAGTGCGCTGAGCATTGTAAGTACAGTATGTTATACTGGCTGTTAATATGTCAGCTTGGTTTGTCCAAGTGAAGCTTTACAGAGGAATGGGGTTACTCAGGTTCAGAGCAACACAGCTGTCTCCTTAGAAGACAAATGTGGGGCCCTTTTTTTCCCTATCAGACATGGTCTCAAATGAATTCAAATTTAAATGTCACAACATATGCAGTTATTGACTAACAAGCTAGTGCCAGTCTAGGCAGTCAAGTGAAAATAAACATGTCATGGTCACATGTGGTATACACTCACATCCAGTAAGAAACTACAAAAAACAGTTGCATATACAATACACTGAATTTTTATTTTGTTGAATTGGCATTCAAAGTGCAAAATAAAGACAAAGAGAGTCCCCCCACGGAAACAGGTTTCTGGACAAGCAACCTCTTGTGGCCATGTGAATAATGACTGTGTTTTTAACAAGCAAAGAGCCATAGTTACATATTGTGGTTTACAACATTGTTGCAAAATGTAGAATTTGACTCAGTAAAAATAGCAATTGAGGTAAAACTACTGACGCTAGCTCCTTCAAGCAATTTTACAGAACAGCAGAGAAACTTGATATCACAAACAAAGCCTTTCATTAAGGATTGCGTGGTTGGGATTGGTGGACTGAGACCTGCTCTACTGGTTTAGTCCAAAGAATACCTTTTTCTAGTTTCAGTGGCCGTCAGCTTACTTCATCAGCTCAAGGTAAAGTGTGCCTTTTATAGGTTTTCCTTATCATTTTATATAGAATTAAAACTTTAAACGTTTTGCTTCATGGAAATCTTGTAATTGGTTATTTATGCAGAGCCTTACATTTAAGCAAAATATTCTTCAGGGGCATATTAAACCTTGAATAAGGGTGAGCTCAAAATGTATTTTCCTAAAAAAATGTATCTGGTTGTACATTCAACCTATATTAATGAACCGATTCTTATATCACTTTTAGCTCTGTTAGGCTTTTATCAATGACACAGATTGAGATGCTATAATTACAAAAATATTTGATCACTTATTAAATAAAATAAAATATGTCAGTCTTAATAATCTCTGCTTCAGGCCAGTCAAGGCTACGACCATCACAGTGTAAGCTTTTCAGAATCCTACAAATTCATCTTTTAGGTTAACGCTTTAGAAATTCATGTTAAAGAAACACTGAATTATTATTGTTATTGTTGCTGAATACCACTAAGCTCATATATAGCTGCACATTTCAACCTTATACTATGTATCATGGCCCCGCAGTATGCCCTTCCCTCCCTGTGTTCAGTCTCTGCGGCGGCCCTGGGCGTAGTCACCTCTCCATGGCAACTGGCTCCGCTCCGGCTCCACACCTGAGACTCGTTCACTAATCAACCCCGGTCCTGCTCACGCCTCGGCCGCTAACCTCCTTCGGTATTAGACGTGACTGCCTCTATGTAGTTTCCTGATTTTTTTTTTTTTTTGAAAATCCTTTAAAACCTTCATAACTTTTCTCCTAAACGCTCCTAAAGACTCCTGTCCTCCATGTCTATCATCCCCTTGCTTTACCCGCCGGGATTCCTGCCCTCAGTTCACTCACCTCAGCGCAGACTATGTGAGCGAACCCACGCTCCCGGGAGCCACGTGTGCCCACCGGCTGTTGTTGGTTCACCACCACGAGTCCTACGCTCCCAGTCGGAAAGCTATCCAGCTCAACTCACGGACCCCGAGCTCTCCGTCTCCCCGCTCGGCGCCTCGCCTCAGAGCTCCCTGTCCTTTAGCCAGCGGCTCCCGGCTTTCTTTTCGGACCACTCTATGATAGTTATTCGTTTGCTCCGTGACGAAGCCCTGGACTTTTCGAACGAACAACGAGGCACATTTGACATTCCCAACCACAAATGATAATGTCGACAGGCGTCTCGTGCCCATAAGTCAGGGGACAAGGTATGTAACGGAGTTCCTCACCCTGACAGCGGAGGCTAGCTGGAACTACAAGGCTCGCGAAGGCCGCCCCGACTTGGATTCCCCGGCCACCCACTTGAAAAACCGGCTCAGCGCTTCCGCGCCCCCGACCATCAGGCTGAGGGACTTCACCCTTATGGCCCCTCGAGCACTGTCTCCCAGAATGAGCTGCCCGACCAGTAAGCCCTGAAGAGCGAGCTTCAGCAGCAACTAGAGCCTTTGGCGGTAACATTCCTGCCATTGTCACTCACTCAATCCCGTCGCTGTCAAAACTTGCGGACCAACCACAAGAGCCTGGCGTGCAGCCAGGCGGCCAAGGGCCGAACTCCCGACAGGCACTCTGGTTGCTGTCAATTAATTTATTTGTATGTATTTATTGTTTACCGCTTGTCCTTTACCGTGACTTATAGGCCTGGGTCTAGGCATCTCAGGCCAGAACGTGCTCTCTCTTTTTAGACGGCGTCATTCGCTTGACTGGGAGATTGAGTCAAACGTGGGAGAGAGGCGCAAGGGCTCCAGACAGACCACATGCCCCGGTCCGCCTAATCGCCGCTCCACTCCTTTTTTTTTTGACTGATGAAACGCCGCTTCTGGCCATGGAGGCAGATACACGCTCTTTTGGCTCCGCTTGCTCGACCTGCAGTGGGGGGGAAAGGGTTCTCGTCGCACCCCCCAGCTGGTCGCTTCAGACTTCTTCACCGGTCTGCCCATCTCCCACCCTGGGTTACACGGTCATTACCCGCCTCTCCCCAAACTCTCAACAGCCCGTGAGACTGCACAGCCCCTGATCAGTCACGTTATACGGCCACATGGGATCCCCCCGGAGGGTGGGGGGCTGGCGGTCCCTCCACTTCAACACCACCTGCGCCGCTGCAGAGGAGCATGGCGCGAGACCCCTGCGGCTCCCCCTGCTCCCGTCCGGGCCGTCGGTGACAGTCTGGCGGCTGCTGGATGTACGGCGGCGGGGCCTCCAGTAACAACTCTCTCACTACACTCATGTTCACATGTATTTCCCTATTTAGGGGTTTAACGGACCAAAACTCGTAGGTGAAGATGAGTCTGACGAAACTTGAGACGGGACCAGGAGTAGGTCAGCCGAAACCACAGGACAGGGAGCAGTGGGCCAGTAAAGTGGACTTCATCCTGGCAGTGGCTGGAAACATTGTTGGCCTAGGAAACGTGTGGAGGTTTCCGTATCTTTGTTACAAGAACGGAGGAGGTAAATGTGGCATCATGCACAGCTGAATAGGCCAAGCATGTTTTGGTGTCATTATAGTGAAGTGCACAATCTCATTGCCCCAGTCCCAAAACAATACTGTACTGATTTGAAGATGTGACTTGGCCCTCTGCATCATTTTGTATGTGTATGCGCGCGCATACATATAGGCACTAATTATATATATTTCACTCCAAAGGGGCTTTCTTCATTCCATATGTATTCTTCTTGTTCACCTGTGGAATACCACTCTTCCTCCTGGAGACATCTTTGGGCCAGTACACCAGTAATGGTGGAATAACTTGCTGGAGAAAAATCTGCCCTCTTTTTGAAGGTAGATATTCACACATTATATCTGTGTTGGTCACATGCACACTTAGGAACCAATAGAATACATTATATGCTGCTAATTATTTTCAGTTTCCTTCTATTTTCAGTTTTGATGTGATTTATCTTTTTATCTCTATTAATACCATTTGAATTGATGTCATTTTGATGGCGTGTTTTTGTCCTCTATTAACATCTCACTATCAGAGGCTTAAAAAAAATCTATCTGTTTATAGCATTACATCTTTCTGTCTCTCAACAGGCTTAGGTTATGGCAGCCACGTGGTTACTTTTTACACTGGGGTGTATTACATTATCATACTGGCTTGGTCCTTTCTTTACCTGTTTTCCTCCTTCACGTCTGAGTTGCCCTGGGCGAGCTGTGGAAACAGTTGGAACACAGGTGAATGATACTTTATGTGCCATCTATCACACACCTGTGGCGTGGGTTTCGCAATATGCTTCCATAGCTGATCGTAGCCTCTATTTCTTTCATATAAGATGGATGTGTAGACTTCAATCGCAATGAAACATCTCTACTACTGTATGGAAACAATACATCCCCAGTGGTCGAGTTTTGGGAGTAAGTAGCATTAACTCATTATTCATTCATTAGTGAATCATCATTTAAGAGCAGGTGCATGTTTTCAAATGTTCCAAATATAATTACAGGAGGAGAATCTTGGGCCTGTCCAGTGGAATTGAGAAGATGGGATATATTCGTTGGGACTTGGCCCTTTGTCTACTTCTTGCCTGGATTTTGTGCTACTTCTGTGTCTGGAATGGAGTGAAGTCCACAGGAAAGGTACAACCGTATCACAAATACGGAATCAGATTCCATTTTTACTCTGCTGTTTATGTGTTTAACCTCAGTGGCCCCAAAATGTTCACTCGTGGTTGTGTCTCAGGTCGTGTACTTTACTGCCACATTCCCTTATGTGATGCTGGTAGTGTTGCTTGTTCGTGGTCTGACTTTACCAGGGGCTAAAGACGGGATTATGTTCTACCTCTACCCAGACCCATCCCGCCTCACTGATCCAGAGGTAATGCTATCTTTGCAATAATGATAAATATAATGATCATCACCACCATCATGATTCAACCTTGCTGTATTTCCTATTAAATACATTTCTAAGCGTCTTTACTTTTGTTTTGCCTTTTATTTTTAGCAAAGAAATGTATTTATTTATATTATATCGAGGTTAGTCAGATCGGGAGAGGGGAGTGTGGTGCAGTTGACTTCAAACCGGGTTTCTGTGTGATGTTGGCTTCAAGCGATTCCAGCACTTTGGTGAATGCTGAGGATGATGTTTACGATTCATTTAGAGATGTTCTGTCTCCTGCTTTCAAACATCTCCACCAGCCTGACATGAAACCATTCAAACCCCTCAGGTATGGATGGATGCTGGCAGTCAAATCTTCTACTCTTATGGAGTCTGTACAGGGGTTTTGACATCTTTAGGAAGTTACAACAAGTACAGCAACAACTGCTACAAGTTTGTGTTTTCATTGTATTTCCCCTGAGTCTATTCACTTCAATGGTATTAACGTAACATACTCAAACTGAGTGTTGTTTGGATTAGAGCAAACCTTTATTTATTCGTCATCATTTCTCCCCTCAGAGATTGTGTTTACCTGTGCCTGTTGAACAGCTTCACCAGCTTTCTAGCTGGCTTCGCCATCTTTTCTGTACTTGGTTTCATGGCGAAGGAGCAAGGTGTGGATATATCGATGGTGGCTGAATCGGGTATGGAATTTTAGGATATTTAAGGATGAATGAATTCCCTGAGTAGTATTTACTGAACTCTTTTGGAATTTTACCATCTACCCTTTTGAACCTTTCCAGGTCCGGGTTTGGCATTTATTGCCTATCCTCGTGCTGTGGCGATCATGCCACTTCCTCAGCTCTGGGCAGTTGCATTCTTCATTATGATCATTTTCCTAGGATTAGACAGTGAGGTAAGACTATATCATGTATCAACTATGTTGGCAATGTAAGTGTCAAAGTTTAAGGCCGTATCTTGGCCTCTATCTTACACCCAGTACGAAGTATCATACACACGTCATTTTGTAGACCTGCACTGGTGTACTTTTCCATCCAGTGCAAAGCAACACTGATCACACATCGATAACTCATATAATTGCTATATTTTCGATGTACTATTTCTTTTTCTGTAAGGAACAATAATAAGCATGACAGAAATATGCCAAGGTGCAAGCTACTTGGATTTGAAAGGGAATAGAGGCTGCACTTACCAAATCACCCAATAATTTAAGTCCACTACCGTCCACTGTTTTTCACAATGCGTTGTTTGTCAATTACACATTTTAATTAAACATATGAATCAATTTTAATTCCACAGTTTGTTAGTCAAGAGACCTTGGTCACAGCCATATCCGACATGTATCCCTCAGTCTTTCAACACAACTGTCGACGTAAACTTCTACTTCTTGCCATCAATGCTGGAAGTTTTCTTATTGGCCTCCTGATGGTTACAGAGGTGAGTGGTTTGTGCTGATGATTTCTGTAATAAGATAATCCTTTCTTTAACTATATACATATCCATGCAATGAATTCAGGCAGACATGCGTTATAACTAATGAACACAAACAAATCTGAGTCAAAAAAAAATGAAGAGAACAAACAGATTAATAATGGAAAATCTTTCATTGGACAATCCAATTTTGTAAAATATGTGCAAAACTTTTAGCCGTACCTGTCTGTGAACCATATTTTTCAATTAACTTAACTTACATTTTAATGATCACAACTTTGCATCAACATTCATATGTTTTAGATTATATTTCTGCTCTTTTGCAGGGGGGGCTTTATATTTTCCAGCTGTTTGACCACTACGCCTGCAGTGGGATGACACTTCTGTTTTTTGCTACTCTTGAATCTGTCTGTATCGGATGGATCTACGGTAAGGAGCATTTTGAACTTGATGGAATCTGCCGGAGCCACTGTCCAGTGCCTTTTATATAAACTGATGTTGTACAGCCCCGTTGTTTTTGGCTGGACCACAATAGATGGTATAGCCTGTGACATTGCTGACTGTCACTCTTTCAAATAGATGTTCTCAATTGAACAAAAATGTGTCAGACCATACATATGAAATAACTAACACTACTTGCTCTCTGCAGGTGCAGACCGTCAATATGATAATATAACGGACATGATTGGCTATCGACCGTGGCCTTATATGAAATATTGCTGGCAGTACTTCACATCAGCTATTTGTACAGTAAGTAAACACAGGCCTGTTGTGGGCCATTATTGTAGCAAAAAGTGTGTGTGCGGGCGGGCGGACGGGCGGGCGGGTGGCTGGGGTTATGTTTAATTACAAAGGTGAATGTGCGAAATAATCAATCTTGTACACATTGGCATATCTCCGTGATTATTTCATACATTAAGTCGGCTGATTATATATCTGATATTAATAATATGGGTCGACTGCCATTTTACGCAACTTCCTTCCCATTTCTGTTCAGTGTACATTACTTTTCGCGGTGGTCAGGTACGCTCCACTTAAATTCAACGCCACTTATGAATACCCATGGTGGGGCTACACCATTGGAGGGTTTCTTGCGCTGTCGTCAACACTCATGGTTCCTCTGTGGATGCTGTATGCTGTGAGCGTCACTCCAGGAACACTGAGACAGGTACGATCGTATATTGTTCATGTAAAAAGGACTACATAGACGACCGGTAGAACGGTGATGAACAAACAGCCACTGCAATTAGTAGCAGAAAATATGCAGGTATGGTTATGAGCAAATTACTACTGTACTCTCACTTTGCAACTACTACCACTTTGCACCAGGTGTAAGATAGGGTTGATGAAGTTCAGGCTGGGAAAGCGTATCAATGTTTTGCTGCTGATCAATGTTAAGGCATCAAAACCAACCTGAAAGAGGTTAGTTTTAGTTGAGGAGAGGGGGGTTTTGTTGAGGTGAGACAAAAAGTGGTGTTCGTGGTTCCAAAAAATGAAGCACATTTGGTATTGTATCAGTCACCTTGCCCATTCTATAATGACAATAAACCCAATTTGTCTTTCTTTTGCCCCACACAGAGACTGGCATTTCTGTGCACTCCAGCGAAGGACTTACCAGCATTAAAGAAAGCATCAGATCATGAAGCATTCCAGACTTTCACTGGCTTGTACACGCTCCGTGAGATGGAAAACCACGACAACACAGATGTTCAGAGAACATATATTTGTTAAACTGCAGAAGAGACTTCTTTTTATTTCTTTCGCGTTTCCCCCTGACAGTTTTTTTTTATGACACAGTAATGCGAGGCTGTTGGAGAGTTATTCAATAACTGCATTAAATATCTAATTATTACCTGAGAATGGGTCTGAAATAAATGATTCTATATATAACTAGATTCATTAGGTAAAACCTAAGCTGTTGGTAAAACCTGGTTAACAATTCTTAACATATTTTGGTAACTAATGAACAGTTCTGATTCTTCATTTATGTTTAGTCGAAAGTAAGACATCTTGTGGCTGAATTGACTAATTACATAAAGGTACAACAAGCTGATGCTTTGCTTATGATCTTAAACAACCACAACGCGATCAATCTGTTAAAACTTTTGGCCAATAACCACTAAATAATACAATTGGACACATGAATAAAAAAAACACTTTATTGTTTTTATACAATATACTTTTATTAAAATCATATGTGCATTTTTTAACATTTATTTTTGTAGAGTTATTAAGAATTGAAAAAAAATATGTATACATAAATTGTGTATTTATGTATGAAATTGAAATGACTCGTAGGAATCATTCAAAAATAAATTCAGCATCCCAAAAAATAATATAGGGCTTCTGGCAAAACAGCCTCCAAATGTGTTTCAAGGTGTTTTAGATTTGTATTACTAAGGGGTATGCACGGTGCTAATAAATAATATAACTCGACATGAAGCCGCATTTAACAACCACCACAAGTCTCTATTTACTGTAGGTGATCTGTGCAGAGCTGGATAAGAATGGCCACCAGAGGACGCTACAGTCCTCTACAGTAGGTCATGTGAAGTCATTTCACAGTCATGTTCAGGCGTGACCAGGGATGTTTCAAGACACTGGGGGCAGAGAGCAAGTACCATGGGGCCCCCTACAAGAGGGTTCCCGCAAGACATTTAAGGTGGTTACACGTTGTCGTTGCTGTGGACCCATGTAAACAGCCGTCTTTGGGGGGCCCCTTTCTAGCTAGGGGTCCGAAGGCCGATGCCTGGTTTGCCTGCCCCGTTGCGACGCCTCTGCTCGTGACGAAACACTGGCCTTATCGTCTTATAACTTGGTTACTTTTTTTTTTTACATTTTTATTTTTTTTTATTTTCTTAAATAAAATTGATTAAAAATTTATCGAACTTTCCATTCCATGTAATCTATGTATACACCACCAGATGGAGAGGTGAATATTTAAATACACTGCGTTTAAAAGAAACACACTATTATTATTGAGAATATTCCACCTTCAGGTAACACTAGACCCAACAAAATCCTCACAACATTTAATTTCTCCAGTTTTCCATGAATAGGCATTTTACCTAAGGCTTTTGGAACCAACTGTATATATGATATATATATATATGTCACCACATGCACATTTTTTTTCTTTTTTAATATGGATGGAATTACTTATTTCAAGAATGAATAGTATATATAAAAAAAACCGTCATACTGGTGGGTTGTAACATACTACTGTATATGCACTGGGTCGTCGGGAGAATCAAGTATAGATCTTAATCCTGTGGTGCACGTGAGTGTCTGGGTTACTGTGGACGCAGAGATTAGATGGCGGACAAATCTTCTCTGGTATTACAGAGAATCCATGCCACCAGGGCCTCAGTGAAAGTATTCCTTTATTTAATGTTCGTCCAAATATCATAACCTGTTTTATATAAGTCTCTTCTGATCGAAGTTGTCTGAATCATGAAATGCCTCAATGTAGGAACAATCCATTTCTTCTCACTTCATAAATTATAACATTGTCGCTATCGCCATGAAAACATTGGCTGCCATGCTGAAGTTTAGTGGAATCAAACCAAATGACAGAAAAGTATCCACACACTCCGATCTGTGGAAATATATATATTTTTTTAAATGTATGTGCTTCTCATTAAGCAAGCTTTTCTGACTGAAAGCTTGCAAATATATATCGTTTTTCACACCCTTTAGTTTGCAGATGTTTTTTTTCATTCAGTTTTCACCAAGAATAAGAAATAAGATTTGGATAACATGTCCTAGATCTACCATACAGTGTGTCATCCTGACCCACTAACAGATTACCTGGTATTCCTGTTTGACCCAGGTAAAGGACTTCCTGTTACAGTTTCAATACACTTAGTCTCTGCAGGAGCGTGTTAAGTACTTGTATAGCTGTTAAGCACCGGGCTAATTCCAATTAACTGTCGTTTACGTGTGACTTTAGGCATGCGGCCGGCCCCCTCTGGATCTAAGCTCTTTGAGACAGATGCACCATGAACTTTCACCCATCTATCCTACTTTCTTTCTTTCTTTCTATCTATCTTTCTTTCTTTCTATCTGTCTATCTATCTATCTGTCTGTCTGTCTGTCTGTCTGTCTATCTATCTATCTATCAATCTTTATTTCTTTCTTTCTTTCTTTCTTTCTTTCTATCGTTCTTTCTTTCTATCTTTCTTTCTATTTATCTTTCTATCTATCTATCTATCTATCTATCTATCTATCTATCTATCTATCTATCTATCTTTCTATCGATCGATCGATCTATCTATCTATCTATCTATCTATCTATCTATCTATCTATCTATTTCTTTCTTTCTTTCTTTCTTTCTTTCTTTCTTTCTTTCTTTCTTTCTTTCTTTCTTTCTTTCTTTCTTTCTTTCTTTCTTTCTTTCTTTCTTTCTTTCTTTCTTTCTTTCTTTCTATCTTTCTTTCTTTCTTTCTTTCTTTCTTTCTTTCTTTCTTTCTATCTATCTGTCTATCTATCTATCTATCTGTCTGTCTGTCTGTCTGTCTATCTATCTATCTATCTATCTATCTATCTATCTATCTATCTATCTATCTATCTATCTATCTATCTATCTATCTATTCTTCTGCTATTTTGTTATAAAGCAGGTAACATTGGAAGATACTTTATTTATTTAGTGCCCTGAAATAAATCTCCTCACATCTTAAAAAACGAGTTGATAATAACTATATTTATACAAACCCCCAGGCCCTTTAGAGACATTCAGAGGTGTTTGACCTTTGCAGTCAGGATGTGGCTGCTCTAATCACTTTTGAAGACTAGGTGAATTGAGGAAGACAGGTGTCACCTCTGACGTGCGGCTTGACTTCCAGACAACCTACTCAACACCTCTGATTTGCGTAGAAGGTGTGAATCCAATTTGCGAGGATTGAAGATTAGAGAAGGCCAAACCCCTCCAGTTTAACAGCTTGCTTGTGACAATTTTTGGATGATAAGCAGATAAACACAAGCTCATTGGTGTGGAAATCCCTCTTGTAGGAATTGGCATACTTATGAAAGCTGTGTGACAGATGGCTTCCTGTTTGGACATCCGGGACATTGATAATATCTGGTTGTATTATCATGAGATTGTGATAATATCACTCTCTCTTCAAATGTCAGCAGTTTGAATGTTTGCCAATTTGCCTGATGAATTTGGGGCAAAAGTAATACATTTGTATTGTACACACCTCAATTGCACTTATATAATATGTGCAAGTGAGGCATTCAAATGGGTATTGCTGTTATTTGTTAATATTTGCAGAGCTTCTTGTGAATACAACTTATTGTTCTATAACATCATAATACAATAATAATATGCCGTACTATATAATTCTAATAATTATTGCTTGTCATTTTTAAAATGATAAATATTGCCATAATACCACATCTTGTTGAATATCACAGATGTTATTTGTTAATGTACATTCATAGCTTCCTAGTTTGACTGATGGGAAAGCTTAGCGGGTCAACATTAAATCTCCCTCTTTCACACTGTACTTAACATAGACATCCATTGACCCTATCCATTTTTGCCTGTGTGTGTGTGTGTGTGTGTGTGTGTGTGCGTGTGTGTGTGCGTGTGCGTGTGCGTGTGTGTGTGCGTGCTTGGGACTTTGTCTGTGTATGATTACATTTTGGAGCAGATCAATTAAAGGTCAAAGGTCTTATGTACGTTTATTATTTACTTATCTATGTTTGTCAACTGATTATAAAATCCTGCCGTTATTAAACCGTTCAAACACCGTTCAGATCTACAGTACGTATACTCAGTATGAAATGTTGAACAACAACGTTAATGACAAGCTCGCAAAGAAAGCAACCACCAACATTTTTTTCTCTCTCGTACAAGGATTTACACATTTAATACACTGTTACTCTATAATTAGTAACAGTGACAAAGAAATGTAATATTTGCTAACAACGCAACAGAGGTTAGAGCTACACTCTTGCACGACAGAGTGGTTTCATTCACCAATAGGCCACTAGGTGCAAGACACCGTATGCCATGGTGGCAAACAAACCCAACTGAATCTCTAATGAAGAAAGCTCATTTGTCTCATCAAAGACACAACCCTACCGTAATGTGATAACCACAGGTATTAACAAGTATTGTTCGCCATGGGACCGATTGGCTTACTCCGGTCAGTAATCTTGTTATTTAAATTGGCATTCGGGTGCCCGTAATCTCAAAGTCAAAGACAGAGTATTCACGTCTAACTCAGAATCAGAGTTTGAGCAACCTGCTTTAAGCGATCTATCCACCAATTGGCAGCAAAACTCATGTTTCTTACCAATAGTGGCGGTTAGGAAGGTTGTGTAACTAATGTGGAAGCAGTACTGACGCAGCTCAGTCACACATGTCTCAAACAACCAGCATAGAGTACTGAAAACTTAATCACCACATCTTCTGAAGATCTTTCTCAAGATATTCCGCATCTCAGATCTATACGGTTTTGGTGGACAGGTGGCATGTGTAACCAAGACCAACCATTTATTTGTAAAATGTCAGTCAATTTATTGTCATCTTAAGTCCTAAACTGGGCTTTTTTTTTAATATAATTCCTGGGATCGCTGTCAATGGCTTTGTTGACCCGATACGAGGTTGTGTTTAAATGAAAACCCACTGGGTCTGTTTAACTCCAGCAATTGGTTTACCATCAACTGTCATTTGCCAGCCAATAATAATGGGCTAATAAGTTCTGGCGTGTCTAATGAAATTACAACGCAATCCCCATTAGTGTGCTGCAGAGCACACAACATCTCACTTCATACTTATTGGATTATCCTCGTCCCAATTATTAGGTGGACCTGCAGGAACAACACCACCCGGTAAGGAGAGGATGTTTAGTGCCATAGTGCATAATAATATGTATAACTGTTCAGCAGTTTTTATTCTAATTCGTGCTTTGTTAATAATGGAGATGAGTATGTAGTGTGCTGGATGCAAATATGAATATACATTATATTACATCTCTTTTACATGTATACATATAAACATTTTACATACTGTATATGGTAAATCTCTTTTTACATAAATCTATTGGACGTAGGCAAGGGTGAATCATTTCCTGCAGTCTTTTCTTTATCATGTGTGGTTATTTTGAGAAATAACATACATGACACTTAAAACGTATTATTTGTTTCCATTTGTAAGACTGTACAGATGTAATAAGTCTTTTCATATTTATATTTATTCAAATGATATATGTACTTGAAACACACTTAGGTACTTCGGTCAATATCTGGCATTTTTAAAATGTCCTCCGAATTGGTTCGAGTCCCGGCAGTGCTCTGGGTTCCGGGTTTAGAGCCTTTCTTTGTGGGGTCTGCGTGTTCTCCCCGTGTCTGCGCGGGTTCGCTCTGGTCACGTCGGCTTCCTGTCACAGTCCAAAGACATGCAGGTTAATCGGTGACTCTAAATTGACGGAAGGTGTACGCCACCATCGCCCCTGGGCAGATGGGATTGGCACCCAGCAACCCAGTGACCCAACAAGGATGACGGTTGCAGATAATGGCTGGATGGATATAAGTCATGGTTATAGTTGATGGTGAACCTCCGTTTTTACAACAACAGACCTAGGGCTGATGCCAGTGGAAGCTCCGTACATTGCACAGGGGACACTCGAATTCACGGTTGCCATGGCCAATGTGTCTTAGGAGTGGCAGGACTCAGGGAAGGAGGGCTCATTCCTCTGCACCTTGGATGCACTTGCTTTACAATGCAGTGATGTGTTGGCTGGAAGACTGAGAGGCTTAACGGATGTGGGATGGGGGAGGATTGACTGATTTGACCCTGGGTTATGCTTTTACGTGAAGCTCCTTTTTAACAGCTCAAAAGAAGCACAGATTGCACAGGGCTCTGTACTCTTCTTTCTAGTTCATCGGTGGAATTAGTCAGAATAAAAAACAGGATCAAATCTACTATTCTAGGAATTGTTAGATCTTTGTGATACTAATTTTATTGATTACTAAATGACCTCAGCTCCATAGTTGTAGAGTTGTGCACTTGTGTAATATGTCTTTTCCCAGAGCTTTGTGCACAGGTAGAAATCGCCGAAATTATGAAAAAACAAAATAATAATAAATATATGTATATGTATATTATTTATTTTTCGTTGTTGTAAATGATGTAATGATGAATATTAAGGACTAGCCCCTTGAGATTAACCATCTCATTTTCAGGAGGGTGAATAACACAATATATAATCTATATTCCAGGAATTATTATACTGCACTTGAAAATAGTATTGCATAGCTGGGAAAACGTTTGTTTTAAAAAAACATTTAACCTGGAGAGAGCTGTCAGCTGCAGTACAACCTTAATGTGTGCACTAAGTTGTAACCTGAAATCCCATTATATGATTGTTAGTTGCAACTACACTAAAAGGATAGTGACCTAATCAAATTATAGGATTCAGGCTTTGTTTAATGGCATTTGGCGAAGAGGCACATTTTTGCTCGATGACATGTACCCCTGGTTCGTTCACAGTTTTGTCCACTGCTGGTGTTTGAAGGGCAAAGTGCTTCAGGGAAAATGTTATAGAGTAGAACTACAGAAAGACGACAGAGGTCAGAGGAATTCATGTCAGAGGTGATCATGATGAAAAAGCATCATATGATTTTCCATTGCATTGCACCATCTGACAACATTGGTCCCACCCAGAGCAAGAAGCTCTCAAAATCTCAGCTTTGACCTGGCTGTGAGCTCAGTAATATTAACAACATAAGAAGTACCAAAATGAATGAGGCCATCAGCTTTGTGGCACTCAGGAATATTGTTTTTTAAAGAAAGGACATTTACTTACTCTCCAGCCACTTCCCTGACGGACGACCTCAGGCAAAACTGCAGAGATCGGAAAAAAGGTATGAACGAGATCTGTGCCTTCGATAACCAAACACATTGTCGTGTAAACAATCTAACGATTATCCGGTGTTAAAATAAATCACGGTGGATTAGCCAGACGACTTATCTCAATCCCCCTCTAATCAGCTTTTTAAAAAAAAGTATAAAGCTAACACTTGGAGCAAAGATCCTTCAACAGTGCATATTGCAAACAGCGCAGTGTGTCCTTTCATTGAGAGAAGATGGAGAACGGCACGGAGGGCAAGAACTTCTACATCCCCATCAACAACAGGACGGGGCTGGCGAGGAGTCCTTATGAATATCCACAGTACTACCTGGGGGATCCACTGCTATTCAAATTCCTTGCGGTCTACATGTTCTTCCTGATCTGCACTGGCTTCCCCATCAACGCCCTCACTCTGCTGGTCACGGTTCAAAACAAGAAGCTCCGGCAACCCCTCAACTTCATCCTGGTCAACCTGGCTGTGGCCGGCCTCATCATGGTGTGCTTTGGATTCACCATCACCTTTGTAACCGCTATTTATGGCTATTTTATCTTTGGACCGACAGGTTGTGCCCTCGAAGGATTCATGGCCACACTGGGAGGTATGCTGCACAGCGGGGAACGAGTGGACAGGTTGCTGAACGGCGTCGCTACCCTAAAATGTATGTCATGCATCCTTCTCTTCGTTTCACAGGTCAGGTTGCTCTCTGGTCTCTGGTCGTCCTGGCTATTGAGAGATACATTGTGGTCTGCAAACCCATGGGGAGCTTCAAGTTCACCGGATCCCACGCGGCTGTTGGAGTCGCTTTCACGTGGCTCATGGCTCTTGCCTGCGCCGTCCCTCCTCTGGTCGGCTGGTCCAGGTAATCCAAATACACTGCAGAGCGGCGTAAACACGGGCGCACGGAAAGCGCATTTTCCTTTCAATTGCTCAGGCATTCAAATGCACTGTCCTGCCCGGCCGCCCGTCACCTGATTGGCCCACAGGTGGAGTGTGCTAAAATGTAGGCGCCAGGAACAGGACAGTGACTTCACCTTTGCCATGATTTTGCCAGAGAGAAACCCGAACCGTTAAGATACCCAAATCACAAATGTGCCATTGAAGCTATTTCAACGAGGACAGGAAAGTATGAATATAATCGTTGTTTGATTTCAAAAGTTGGGACACGATGGAAAAGGTTTTGGTAATCCCTTGGAGAGACTCTGATGTCACTGGAGGATTTGGAGATTGACGAAGGATGGAGATGGAGGGGGTTATTCAGGAGAACATTTTCATGACGGAGGAGATGGGCGGCACCCCCATCAGCAATATAAATGAACACAGGCAGGATGAAAATGGCGATATTTTCACTGGCGGCAGCGTGTTGTAGGTGGATTGGATAGATGCAGGCCCGCAGCGAGATACCGAGAGCGAACGTGCCTAAGAGACAGAGCGACAGGCTGGAATGGGAGTGGAACTCAACCAAGATTGAATCGACCAGAATTTGCAGCAAAGGGGATTTTTCATTATAGTTATGAAAACAAAAAAGTGTGGTTACAGTGAGAGCGAAGGTTAGGTGTGATAACTTAAGCTTCCCAGGGCTCAGCCATTGTTCACCGTCGCATGATTGTTGTCGCTGTGCCTCTTTGTTCTCACACAGGTTCATTCCTGAAGGTCTGCAGTGTTCTTGTGGACCAGACTACTACACTCTGGCCCCAGGCTTCAACAACGAGTCCTACGTCATGTACATGTTCACCTGCCACTTCTGTTTACCAGTTAGCACCATCTTTTTCACTTACGGAAGCCTTGTGTTGACAGTCAAAGCCGTACGTATTACTTTCTTACCTGTGTTGTATTACAAAGACTACTATTATAGTGTGTGTAGGGGGACAACAGCCATTCCACGGGAAGATTCACCTTCACTTTGACTTTAATGCCTTTACCTCCTGCCTCGAATTTCCCTTTTTAACGTTTGAAAAGTTGTTTTCTTGGTAAAAGTATAGCATGCACAACATATTGTGTCCAAAGTTTTCAAAATACTATATTTTAGTAAGCAACAGCGACAGATTTTAATGGGGCTAATGGTTTTGCTTTTCATGGTCCGTCATTCCCTGACACGCGTAGTGTTTCATTGTAGAGCTTTAATTAAAAACCTTATCACGCAATCTGGCATATTCTCAATGAATCAATTAGGAGTTCCAACCAAAGCCGCTGGAAAATAGACAAACATGACTCCCACGATGTTCCGCATGCAGCAAGTTAGACGTTACAATTGCTACATCATAAATGAAAAAAAAAAGCCGATGGCGCCGATACATAATGAGCTGGATACAGTCGGTCAGTGTTGTTGTAAAGTTGTATTTACTGTACATCTAACGAACCTGGTTCCTTCTCTGCTGCTCACCCCACCTCAGGCTGCAGCCCAGCAGCAGGACTCAGCGTCCACTCAGAAGGCCGAGAAGGAAGTGACACGTATGTGCATCCTGATGGTGATGGGCTTCCTTGTGGCATGGACCCCGTATGCCAGCTTTGCTGGGTGGATTTTTTTCAACAAGGGAGCGGCCTTCTCAGCCACAGCCATGGCCATCCCAGCCTTCTTCTCCAAGAGCTCAGCCCTGTTTAATCCGGTTATCTATGTGTTAATGAACAAACAGGTAAGTCTGTCGCTGCACTGCAGAAACGTTGACCACAGGTCCTTAATCCAGTTTAATATTCATCTATTCACTTTCCAAATATGAATGAGAACCATTCAGTTTTTTTTTTTTTTACAACACCACTACTGTAAGGGGCTGTGCAATACTTCAAGAGCCCATTTTAACAGTTTACCTATTGCTCGTGTTGTAGCGGCATTTCACCAGGAGGGGGCACAATAAGACATACGGGACATGATCTAAGAGTACACGTACATGTTCCCTTATTCAACTGAACAGGACAGAATAATCCATGCTTGTTTGTTTAAATGAAGTGATTTATAAGTAGTGGACAAAAACAACCAGTGCGGCAGTTATATAGGACAATAAACGTTTAATTGTTAGACAGCGATTAAAGAAAAATTGAGACTGCAATTTTTGTATCAATTTCTAACAAGCCTTACCATTTCCTAATAATGACACTATTACATTACGTGTTTGAAACCTTTTTTATATTGTCTATACTGCGTCTATGTTCTTTTGTATCTTACATCTATTTGTGTTTTTATTTTTCAGTTCCGTAACTGCATGCTCTCCACAGTTGGAATGGGCGGTATGGTTGAGGATGAGAGCTCTGTGTCTACCAGCAAGACAGAAGTGTCTTCTGTCTCTTAAGAATAACAACTACAACACTTCTCCGAATTTCCACCTTGCTGATGTCTTCTTAATTCTGAATGGTTCACTCGAATTCAAAATAAGCAAATGGATACACACGAAAGTAATCTTTTTTGTAATCTTTAGCGTTACACGCTACATGCCAGTGACACTGTTTAACTGCATTATACACTACATTATATTTGAGTGTGTCTGTGATTCAAGCAGGAGTCCAACGTCATCTGTACAACACCTGAACAAAAAACAAAAAAACTCCTGAGAAACCCTGATGAAGTATTCCTGATGTTGATGTTGACAGATGCTTGTGATATGACAAAATCCCCATTGTAAATGTATGGCATGGAAAAGTTATCCTATTTGTTGGCCTCTGCCATAGGGTTATGTATATGTTTTATAAACAAGAAAAGAGAAAAGAGACGAAAAAAAATTAAATGCATGCACGATAAGTAGTTGCTCGTCGTTATTTTTGTTTGTCAAAATGTCAACTCCAAATCAAAACATGCTCAGACAACCATCTTCATAGGGGAAGTTATAATCCATACATTATTCATTCAAGTCTAAAGTGGACTCTGTACAGTACACTGCACAGTGCATTGCCCTCATCCTGCTATTTTTTGTTTTACCCTTATGTTGCTGATTTGTTGATGCATAAACAGATATAGGCTTTGTATAATAACTATCTGAAGGTGGTTCTACATTATACAG
The DNA here is from genome assembly GCA_016785305.1 of Colistium nudipinnis. Lineage (NCBI taxonomy): Eukaryota > Metazoa > Chordata > Actinopteri > Pleuronectiformes > Rhombosoleidae > Colistium > Colistium nudipinnis. The sequence goes on along the minus strand of JAFBJU010000971.1, from coordinate 75,035 downwards.
ATAATTCTATTATGATATTATGTAGGACTATTTGTTTTTTTGATTTTCCTTTTCTATATTGAATCTTTTTATACAGCATATGTGCTATTTGGTTTTTTATTTGATATTTTTTGGCTTTAAAATATTTCTTTTTAATATAAATGTAATATTTGTAAATTTATAAATAAGGACTTGATACCAACATACAGACGGTTTCGCTAAAGGAATATCCGTACCGTCTCGTAAGCTCCTTTGGTCTTTTAAATGTACATGTAGTGTTTCCTGTAGTGTGCCAGTAACCTTCAGACTAATAAGACTTGCAACACTTTCGTGTTCTTACCCTTGATCTTTTCTCTGTTAAGCAGATTAACCTGATCTGGGTTTACCACACCCCTTTTTTTCTCTCTACCCCGTCACGATCAGGTAACAATGATGAAATGATCCGTATTTACCTCCTGTGGGCAGTAATGCCCTCTACAGACCAGGTGTAGAATTAGGGTTTAGAACAGGCTGTGACAGACATGGGGGACATTTGGTCAACCAAATGTTGTCAACCTATGCTCGTAACTGAATGCCAGTCTTTTGGCCCGATCAGTAAAATCAACTCCATGTCAAACCATTTTCATGCATGCATTTATTAATCTATGCTATTTTTTTTTATATATATATACAATGTTTACAATTCATGATGACCAACTCAGCAAGTGACAAAAATAGAATTTACATTGTATATAGTTGCTCGTTTTGAAAATACAGTACAAAATGAGTTCCCACTGATGTAAGAAAAGACAGTGTTGTGACATTTAAAACATACAGTGTTTGTGGGTGTATTTTATGGTGCCAAATAGCTCAGAGATCTCAGAGAGTTCTGCGTCTTGGGCAGCAGGGAGAGTCAAAATGAGCATCCATATACATGTGTTCACAGATCTTATCAATATTTGCATTGATTTTGAATTTCCTTCAAATAAAAGGTGAAAAAATGCAGTTCACGAGTTTGTTCCTGGAGCCTTTCATCACTGGTCACGTAGTTCAGACGTCCCCGAACCTCACTCAGTCCACATTGAGTATTATTCCAAATTAAAGAGATAGTAGAAAGGAAAATGTCCAGGTTAATGAAAATGTCTCTGTATTTAAGAGACAGAGGACACTTCTGTTTTGCTGGCAGAAACTGAGGACTCGTCCTCCACCATGCCGCCCATTCCAATGGCACTCAGCATGCAGTTACGGAACTGAAAAAGAGCAAAAAATATTATGAAATATAACAAGCATTTCATGTTCAAAGTGGTGGGTTTGAACGCTCCAAAAAACATATATACATTATATATATATATTTTTTACAACAACCCACCTGTTTGTTAAACAGCACGTAGATCACAGGGTTGTACAAGGCTGAGCTCTTTGCAAAGAAGGCAGGGATGGATGCAGTCAGGGCGGTGAAAGAGGCTCCCTTGTTCATGAAGATCCAGCCGGCGAAAGTGGCATATGGTGTCCAAGCTACCAGGAAGCCAAAGACCATCAGGACGCACATACGCGTCACCTCCCTCTCAGCCTTCTGGGTGGACTCTGACTCCTGCTGCTGGGCTGCAGCCTGAAGTGTACGAGAGCACAAGACACCATTTTAGAGTCTTCGAGATATGTCTCTTTAACATCTTAATCTCTAATTAAAAATGCACTTACAGCCTTGACGGTCAGCACAAGGCTTCCATAAGTGAAGAAAATGATGAAGACGGGAGCAAAGAAGTGGACGACAAACATGTAGATGACGTATGATTCGTTGTTTAAGCCCGGGGCCAGGGTGTAGTAGTCAGGTCCGCAGGAGCACTGCATGCCCTCAGGGAGATACCTGTGTGAGATTGAGGAAGAGCCATTATTACATATCAACAGCAATCCAGCCACTCTTCAATAAAAGATAAATAGGCTTTTTTCACACACATTTACTTAAGACGTTCAGACAAAAAATGTATTTACCTGGACCAGCCAAACAGTGGGGGTCCAGCGCATGCAAAAGCCATGATCCAGGTGAAGAGGACCCCGGCGCCTGCGTGAGTTCCAGAGAACTTGAAGCTTCCCATGGGTTTGCAAACGACAATGTATCTCTCGACAGCCAGGACCACCAGAGACCAGAGAGCCACTTCGCCTGTGGGGAGACAAAGGGGCACGTTTCAGTTAAATAATGCAGCATTTTCATTTGTTATGCTACTGAGAGTGAACAATATAGAAATCCTTTCAAGAACTACTATAGTAAATTTGACTTTTGACCTCCAAGTGTGGCCATGAATCCCTCCACAGCGCAGGCGGTGGCTCCGAGAATAAAGTAACCGTTGAAAGCAGAAGTGATGGTGATGGTGAATCCGAAAGCGCACATGATGAGTCCGGCCACCGCCAGGTTGACCAGGATGTAGTTGAGAGGTTGCCGGAGTTTCTTGTTCTGAGCCGTGACGAACAACGTCAGGCCGTTGATGGGAGTCCCAGTGCAGATCAGGAAAAACATGTAGAAAGCTAAAAGTTTGTACATCATCGGGTCTACCATGTAATACTGAGGATATTCGAAAGGACTTCTAACAATCCCTGTCCTGTTGGACATGGGGATGTAGAAGTTCTTGCCCTCTGTGCCATTGGGCTCGATTCCGCCGTCCCACGCCATCTTCGGTTGTCTGTCGTTCTATTGAGCTTCTTCACTTAAGAAAACTCAGTAGTGTTGATGGACACAAGAGTCAGTGGCTCGGTGTGACTTTTATACGCAACCACTAACCCCGACTACAAATTGACAAAATGGGATTACAGGATTTTGAGGTAGTGTGCAGGGTAGAAGGGGCCAATAATCAAGCTTAACATCACGGATAGAAAGGCCAGGGCCTAAAGTAATTTGCTCCACTTTCCAGGTACGGTGGAATTGCCCTAATCCTAATTAAAGCATTGGAAATGAATTGAGTTAACTGCTTTTTCGCGTTACACATTATTCACTGTAAAACCATTCTAGACAGTCAAACCTGGATCTCCACAAATGTACCCCTCGTTTTTTCGATGCATCGAACATCTCATCTGTTATTTTGAACATGAGCCTATGGAGAAAAAAACGTAGCACAGAGGAAAAAGTCAATTCTGAATTCCTCGTGTCGCAAAGACGGCGGGGGAAATATGCGCTTGCCTTATTCTCACACATGGAAAATGACAACATCCTCTCTTGCTATTTTTAATGAACGGTTCTGTTTCCACCCTAAATCCAATAAAAACAGGCAGGAGTGTTAGACGTTTCTGAACTGACCAGCAATCTAGCATTTCAAACGTCAGCATCCGAATCATTTCGGAGGATTTGTAGGTGTGCTTATCCTAAAAGGATTAACCTCAGAGCTGCACCTGCAGTGGCCTGGTTGTGATGCTGCAAAAGCTTACTGTCACCGCCTAGAAAGAAAACGTCTGCTCCAGACTTATCTAATATTGTTATCTTCCTTAAGCCGGAGCGAAACCGTCACCAGCCAAGAACATCTAGTCTGAAGTACTGCCAATTGGTAAAAAACCAATGGAAGTCAATGGCTTAAGACATACTAACCCCGGTAATGGTGGGCGACTTTCCTCAATCCGCTCTGACCTGTCAAACGGTGTCACCGTGAAATATCCATTGGTTGTGTGGCTTGTAATATCTCAGTAAGCGTGAATGGACAAGACCATATAGAATGTGGGAGTTCAAAAAAAGACATTTCGTTTCAATGCTGCCTGTTTACATCGAGTTTTAAGCAGACTTTGGTTGTCAAACGTATCTGAATATTTTATCAATGTGCTGCTTGTTTATTTTAGTTTTCGATCGGTGTGTTTTGGGTTTGTTTTGTTTTTTTTACAGTTTTTTGTCATTACAGGTCGTTTGCAAAGTACAGGCGCCTGCTATTTTAATGTTGTTTTTGTTAGATGGGTCTTCTGCTTGCTCCACCAAAATGTCTTTTGATGGTTCAAGAAAGCTTCTGTTTGCTCAATGCTGTTTTTTTTCCGCTGGCAAATGTTGCTATTTTGCTTGTCATTTGACTTATTTTCGTCAAATGCCAGCTTGCATGTTGAATGGAGTGTTTGACAAACTGCAAGCAGTGATGAACACAGACGGCTTAAATGCAGAGGGTACATTTCCCCCAGCTTGTGTTGTTTGCATGTTTGCATGTCTTAATGTAGCTTTAATAGCATGGTTTATGCATGCTGAATGTAATCTGTCGCATATTCGTGGTGATTTGATATGTTTGTTTCATCTGGAAGTCACCCGCAACCATTATCTGCTTTAGCACCTAACAAATTTAGCGGAGGGCTTAAGGCACCATCCGGGGTTAAGAGCGTTAACAAATTGTTTCTGCTTACCGTAACGAACCTGAAATCTAATTTAGCTAATTTAAGGCTGTCACCTTCAAAAAAAACAAGACAAAGTAATTAATGGGTTTTTCTACGTCGGGGAAACAGGCTTTCAGTTACCAGCCACTTCACTGTGGTTGTTAACAGTATCAGGGAACATTCTAATGTCCAACACTGGGAGAGAGGAGAGCTTCTTCAATGAGCATGGATTTATTTTCGATTTTGGTAGGTTTCAATTTTTTTTTCTTATCAGATCCATAACCCCTTCAGCGATCTGCTATTGCTCCTGGACTAAGAAACTCCGACACCCTCCTGACTGTATCCTGGTGAAGTCAGCCGTGGACTGATAATGACACTGCTTTGGATTGACCATCACCACCAGCATCTTCTAAACTGTCTGTGTTATGAAGGGATTCATGGCCATGCTTGGAGGTAATTTACAAATGAAGATATGTGAAATGAATGCCTATAATTTCTTGGAAAGAATCTCCACCAAAAGGCATTTGATTTAAGATTAAAGGGATGGTGTGACAGTTATGCTTTGAACATTAGACTTTTACAACCTGATTGAGAGCAGGGACCCCCTGCGCCCTAATTGTGCTTTATATTAAACTGGTCATGTATAAACATACAGTAGCGAGCCTGTTATTGTGCATTCCATACTAAGCTAGTCAATGTATTCACAGGTTCATATATTCATGTTTGGTTGGAAAAAATAACATAAAAAAAAAATAATAATAATAATTGTCCTATCAAGCAAGAGTTTTGCGACCCCCCCTTTGAAGACCTCTGCTCCGATTTAAACATATATACTGTATATATATTTATATTAATTAGTGCTGGGCAACAATGACATTTTATTAATCGCAGTTAATTGCATTGTTTTGCACAAAATTCAATAAGGAATTAAAAAAAAAACAGCACATGCTGAGCAAGAGAAAGTTAACAAGTTAACTGATATCTCAGTTTGCAAAGGAGGAGCAGTGGTATCCATACTCAGATGACAGATACTTAAGTGACACCCTATGAGTATGAACGGTCCCCTTCTTGCAGGTTGGATTATATGCTGTGCCGTCATTACAAAGAGCTCAGCAAAGTTTAATCCTGTTATCTATGTTCTGGTGAAGAAACAATACCTAAACCAAAGTGACCATTGGGGACCGTACACCACTGCTAAACTGAGGGAAAGTGCGAATTCACTAATACACCTGTTTATTAATTGTCAATGTTGTGGTTCACATTTCATTCACATATGAAAACGCAGTACTAATGGGATGAATGAATTGGTGGATGATGAAACGTCACTGTATAATAGTCAGACAGGAGTCTCCATTGAGTGCTAACAATAAATGTATTTAACTCAAATCTGTGCATTCTCCTTTATGTTTGATGATGTGCTATTGTGTTTAAATAGACTGATTTTAATTGTTTATGTGGAGAAAAAATGGTTGAGTAAAGCATTTTAAACCAGGAAATGATCGGAATAAGAATGGAAATATCTTTAATATATTTTGCTGTGTTGATTTTTTCATTTTGTTGTTTACACATGATCAATTAATAACTTACACAATAAAATGCAGTGAATAACTGCTGTGAGCTGGGGTTCGACCCCCTTGCAGGCATATAATGGTCACAGAAACTGTCAGACTGTGACAGTGACTGTGCTGTGCTCTTGACCTTCACTTTAGGTATCCCATAAAACCGTGGGATTTAAGTTCTGACTCAGAGACACATATATTCATAACAAGGAAATCATATTTTGGCTCCACAACATTTTGTGTGAAAACTACTTGGCACACCTATAAAAATCATCCAATATAAAGCAACTTTTTGTATCCAACAATAGTTTTGTCATGGTCTGCGTGTTATTATGTTTGTTTGTCCTTCTCCCCTGTGCCTCTCCTGCGTCTCTGCTCCGGGTGGAGCTTACGCTCCATCTGGAGGATCACCTCCTCCCCTCCTGTGCTGCTGGCGCTGCCGCAGCTGGAGCTGATCGCCACAAATCACCCACCACAGCTTAAGTGCCCGGTCCTGCACTCCGTTCATCGCCAGTCCGTCCGTCCACCATCAGTGGTATCGATGTCAGGCAATATTTAGAAAGATTCCTTGCTCGTGTTCAACGCTGTTTATTTACCCCTGTCTCCTGTGCTCCAGTAAATCCAGGGCTCTTGCCTGTGGCTTCCTGTGTCCCTGGTCTTCACCTTCCGTGTCAACCTCTGGGTCCCCTGCTGTCCTGTGCCTCTAGATAAGTTGGTCTTCTTTTCCAGTCATCCTGTGTTTTGTCCGAACACTTTTTTTCGACCGAACAATCCAGGTTATATCATGTTTTGGCTCTGCTGCGGGGAAAGACTTTAGCTTGGGATGAGGTGGTGACAGCTAGCTTGCGTACCTCTACCCACAATTATGAAGGGTACACAACCTCGTTAAAACGGGGGTTTGATCATTCCGATGACCGTGGTATTGCCTTTAAGCGGCTTCTCAATATCCATCAGGGGTCCAGGAGTGTGGCCGAGTTCTTCGTGGAATTTTGCTCGTTAGCGGCAGATGCTGACTGGACAGCCTTATCCGCCACCTTTTTTAACGCTTTGAATGCGTCCGGATAGTTTTGATTGGTTGGATTCTTAATCCATTCGTTTGGACAATCGCCTCTGTGAGAGGGGCCAGGAGACAAATACTCGCTCTCCTTTTCCACCCTTTGTTCCCTTTTCTGTCAGTTAAGAGGAATGTCACTCCCAATTCTTTCCCCTCTGCCACCCTTCTTCCTCCGGTAGAAGAACCCATGGAGCTCGGTCAAGCCCGCTCACCTGTAGCTGTGGGAATGCTGGTGAGCCTGGCCTCTTTTTCCAATTCTCTCCCTATTCTCTCGCCAAGATTCAACTCCAAAATATTCTGCAAAAATGTGTTCAGACAGACCTCTCAGTCCATGTTGGCATTGGTGGACTCTGGCGAGGAAGAGCGTTTACTTCTCAGTTAGGGATTCCAGTCCAGCCTCTCGACAAACCCTGGCAAATCCTGGCCCAGGTCACCCCTTCTCATTGCTTCTCTCGTAACCATAGCAAATGAATCACGTTTCATTTAATCCAGTCACCCTAGACCCCCTTAGTTCTCGGTTATCCCTGGCTCAAGAAACACAACCTGCAATTGAATTGGTCCACTGGTAAGATCAGTTTTCCGGGAAACACTTGCCATTCCACCTGTTTAAAACCTGCGGTTTCAACTGCAGAGGCCACTCAAGTTCCACCCCTCCCTGTTCCCCTGATCTTAGTTCTGTCCCTCACATTTACAATATTTCACAATATTGAGAGCGGCCAGGTGAGGTTCTGTCACAACAAGCTGACTCAGACCAAAAGTTGCATCCCTGAGCCTTCTTTTCTCGCCGTCTTTCCCAAGCAGAAAAAAAGTATGTTGTAGGCAACCGTGAACTTTTAGCTGTCAAACTAGCCCTAGATCACCATCAGGACTCCTTCAACCGCTCCCAATGCCTGGCCGTCCCTGGTCCCATATCGCCCTGGATTTTCTCCATACCACCACTAGGAGCTCCAAGCTTCCTTTGGATTGAGTACGCCCACAACTCACTTGCCACAACTGGCATGACCCTTTTTGAGGTCAGCCTGGGCTACCAGCCTCCTTTTTTTTCCCTCCCAAGAAGAGGAGATTGCTGTTCCCTCTGTACAACTGCATCTCCGCTAGTGTCGCCGGATCTGGAAGTCGACCAGAGCTGCCCTCATGCAAGTCGACCAAGACCAACCGCCACATTGCTGATCGTCACCGGATCCCCGCACCGTCCTGCAAACCAGGGCAAAAGGTTTGTCTCTTGTCCAAGAACATTCCCCTGTGGGTGGGGTCAAGAAAATTGGCCGCCCGTCTGCTGTCAAACTGTCTTTAGCACCTCCTGCCCCCCTCCTCGCCTCCTCGCTTTTACCGTACGGAGGCTACTGGACCTTCTTCAGAGGGGCATGGGGTTACAATATCTTGTGGACTGGGAGGGGTATGGTCCAGCGGAGAGGTGCTGGGTCCGAAGGTCCCTCATCCTGGACCTGAACAATAACACTTGTAGGCCGTCAGGTGCCGACCATTGAGCGGGTGGGGGTAGGTGAGCTGCAGTAGCTAATCACCCACCACAGCTTAAAAGCCCGGTCCTGCTCTCCACTCATCGCCAGTCCGTCCACCATCAGTGGTATCGACGTCAGGCAATATTTAGACAGATTCCTTGCTTGTGTCCCATGCTGTTTATTTACCCCTGTCTCCTGTGCTCCAGTAAATCCAGCGCTCTTGCCTGTGTCCCTGGTTTTCCCCCTCTGTGTCAACCTCTGGGTCCCCTGCTCTCCTGTGCCTCTGGATCCTCATCGCCCCTTCTTCCTCCTGTGCTCTCAGCACTCAACCCTGCTCACCAGCTAGACCGCCCCCCATCCCCGCAAACTAACC
>JAFBJU010000971.1:0-66196 GCA_016785305.1 Colistium nudipinnis | reverse complement strand
TATATATATATATATATATATACATATATATATATATAAAAGAAATCCACAAATTTAGATCTCTTTAAATACACATTAACATTAATCCAGCTAATTGCTGTAACTATGTTTATACATGGCATTAAGCCAAGTTTAATATAAGACTAAAAAAATTAAATAAAAAATAAAAAAAATATATGTATATATCAAATGTCACAATGTTATATATATATATATATATAACATTGTAACATTGTAACATTTGACTACATTTACTATTCATCATATTTAACACACTTCACAAAAGGACTATCATAAGTGGTTTTAGGGTGAGATTTTGATAACGATTCTTGAGACTTACCACATTTGCTGCAGAGTGAACTCTGGATGATCGTCATAGACTTGGACTAATGTCTCAGAAGATGTTTCATATTAAACTTGTTGCCGCAAAGAGTCCATGATTTCAGTGTGGATCTACAACCAAGTGGAGTTGTCCTCGATTCCATCCCCTCTTGTTTAGCCATGACCTTGATGACCGAGCCGATGCCATACTTCTATATAAAAGCTCAAAATCTGCCACAACTCAAAAAACAAATATTTATATAAATAAACACAGTTGACCTGCATTGGGTTTAGGTTAGAGCTCAAAGACCTTTGCCCCCCTTTCTGATTTGTTTACAAATCCTGTAATTGAATCTCATGGCGAATGCCAACAAGTTGCTCCTGCTCCTCCTCAGCAAATATCTGCCGGCGCGCTGTCCTCACCTCCTGTGATTTTAGCAATTTGAGGGCAGATGTAAAATCATCAGAGAGAAAAAATGGTTTGTGTCGCAGCAGAAGGCGTCCGTGGTACAGTAAGAGGATTCCTGGTAGGGTGCGAGTGTCAGCTGAGTAAATCCTCTTCTGTAAACCCCTGCATTGAATGCTCATATACCTACTTTGTGTACGCATTTCTGCATTTCTACAAGAAGTGGTCATCATTGCTTTTATACAGAACTTCAAAGATTTCTCCATCTATCGTCAGGATTACTGTTACTAAATGGTGGTTTAGGCTTAAATCAGTCTAAATTAAATAACTATTTCAATTAAACTCATTCAACTGACTAAACGTGTTTCTTTAAACATAAGCTACCGTGAAAAAAGGCTACCCTCATATTGCAATCTATAATATCTCGCGCTGCCACCTTCTCACAAAGATGAAGAAATGCATTTTCAAATGCATGTGTGGAAAACAGTGAGGGCAGACACATGTGACCTTTAAGTGCTTTCCTAAAGTCAATTATAAATCAGAGTTAAGCTGTGCGCTTCTTCAAAATCCTCTCGTAATCTAATTTTGCCATTGTAAAGGATAACCGCGCAGAGGGTATAAAACAACACCTTGGGGTGGATAAGTTGCGTGGGTGATTGACCTTGCACTCTGTTGGCACTCCATCCGTTGAGCAGCTCCAGCAAGACCAGGCAACCGAAGATGGTGTGGGAAGGCGGAATCGAGCCCAATGGCACAGAGGGCAAGAACTTCTACATCCCCATGTCCAACAGGACAGGGATTGTTAGAAGTCCTTTCGAATATCCTCAGTATTATCTGGCAGATCCCATCATGTTCAAGCTTCTTGCCTTCTACATGTTTTTCCTCATCTGCACTGGGACTCCCATCAACGGTCTGACGCTGCTGGTCACCGCTCAGAACAAGAAACTCCGGCAACCTCTCAACTACATCCTGGTCAACCTGGCGGTGGCCGGACTCATCATGTGCGCTTTCGGATTCACCATCACCATCACTTCTGCTGTTAATGGTTACTTTGTTCTCGGAGCCACCGCCTGCGCTGTGGAGGGATTCATGGCCACACTTGGAGGTGAGAAAGTATAGCTATAAGTACAACCATGTCCCAGGGATTTGTTCTGTGCTCTCGGTATAATTATGCCTCACTTTGCCTCCACAGGTCAAGTGGCTCTGTGGTCTCTGGTGGTCCTGGCTATCGAGAGATACATTGTCGTTTGCAAACCCATGGGAAGCTTCAAGTTCTCTGGAACTCACGCAGGCGCCGGGGTCCTCTTCACCTGGATCATGGCTGTTGCATGCGCTGCTCCCCCTCTTTTTGGCTGGTCAAGGTGATTCGTCTTTTTGATATTTTGACAAGACTTTGTCTTCTGAAACTAGTCAGGCAAAGTTCATTTGAACTGAATTTCTACACGATGTTCTCCTCTTCAATCTCACACAGGTATCTCCCTGAGGGCATGCAGTGCTCCTGCGGACCTGACTACTACACCCTGGCCCCGGGCTACAACAACGAATCATACGTCATGTACTTGTTTGTCGTCCACTTCTTTACTCCCGTCTTCATCATTTTCTTCACTTATGGAAGCCTTGTGCTGACCGTCAAGGCTGTAAGTGCATTTTTAATTGGAGATTAAGATGTTAAAGAGACAGATCTCGAAGACTCTAAAATGGTGTCTTGTGCTCTCGTACACTTCAGGCTGCAGCCCAGCAGCAGGAGTCAGAGTCCACCCAGAAGGCTGAGAGGGAGGTGACGCGTATGTGCGTCCTGATGGTCCTTGGCTTCCTGGTAGCTTGGACACCATATGCCACTTTCGCCGGCTGGATCTTCATGAACAAGGGAGCCTCTTTCAGCGCCCTGACTGCAGCCATCCCTGCCTTCTTTGCAAAGAGCTCAGCCTTGTACAACCCTGTGATCTACGTGCTGTTTAACAAACAGGTGGGTTCAGTACATCTTGTCTTCATCATTCCGTCTTAATATGTGTATGTTTGACTGAATTTGCCCCCTTTCCGCTTGCTTTTCAGTTCCGTAACTGCATGCTGGGCAGTATTGGAATGGGCGGCATGGTGGAGGATGAGACCTCTGTTTCCGCAAGCAAGACAGAGGTGTCCTCTGTATCTTAATCGTGATGACATCCTCACATTTATGGACATTTTCCTTATCAATCGCTTCCAGCTCTTAAGAGATTTAAAAGAAGAATATTTTTGAACTTTTGCCAAATGGATCTGTCTATTTGGTGAACGGACTCTGGATGGCCCCCCTCATCTGTTCATATGTATAAACTAACCAACAAAATCTATTTTCTGTGAAGGGAAAACTTGTACAGCATTTTTGTGAGTAAGTGTGTTTGAGGTTGAGTGAACCGTGTTTCACTGTACCCAATGTGATGACATTCAGACAGAACGACCCAACTCTCACCTCGAACTGTAAACCTGTTGAAATGTGACAACACTTTCTGCTGTGATGAATGTGTCCTCACATGGGATGTATTTTCAGTATGTTGTTACAAGATGCATTATTTGTATGTATTTCATGAAAAAGAAAATCAAAAAAGACTGTAAGATTGAGTAGATAATAAATGCATGCAAAAAAAGAATTACTCGTTGTGTTCATTTAGTGTATGTTTTCAAAAACATGCCTGTTTGCTTCATATGTTTGAACCGACATAAAAAAACAAATATTTATGGAAGTGGTACCATGAATTTTGACACAATAGTAATTCTTGATTAAAGGAAAACAAATAGCAGCCTAAATTTGCCTCAAAGGTTTTCACAACCTGCAAAATAAATGGAACGATCTCTACCCTCAGCCCCTGGCTTTGGATAAGCTAAAAACCTATTCAAAGGACCAAAAGAAGGCAACATGTTTTTACTTTTGAAGAAATGCTCACTTATTTGTGACATTATAATCATGTCCCTCTTTAGAGGTCGGGAAAAGTACATCATCTAAATACTCCAGCTTGTCAAGTCACAGCAAGTCTCTGATCTCCTTCTGCGAAGGATAAATCATCACGCTATAATTATTTATTGTAATCCCGTTTGAGTCCTCAAGGAGCAAACAGTATTCAATGGACTGCTGCACAACCAATCGGTTCAAATGGAAAATCAACACAACTAATTGGGAGGTGAAATTCTAGTGGAACGCCACAACTTTGGTTGGCAATTCAGTTGTTTTTCAAATCATCCTCGTTTGAGAGAACACGTGAAGAACTGAGGCTCATGGAGGGAATCATTTCACATGTGAGCACTGTAAGAATCCTGCGTGTACAAAAGGTCACCAATACTACATTTGGTGCGATGCTGTATTGCCCTCTTGAGGCCAAAGCCAGTGCGGTTAACCCTTGCCATCATGTCTGCAGTGCAGCATGTTTCCAGACAAATGTCTTGAATGGATTATTACACGCCATCCGTGCACAAGGGGCATAAACTGTGGCCTGTGTGAAACGTGAGAAACCCTGAAATGAATAGGGAATTAGACATTCGAAACCTTGAAGAAGCTGCAGGATCCCTCACACATTCAGGGAATAAACCAGGTGGACGGTGCCCCCTGCAGTTATGAACAATGTGTCCAGCCTTTTGCACATTGTGTTCCATTTGTCAGTGAAAGTCACTGCTGCGGAGACTACCAATGTTAGATAGAACACACCAGCCTATATAACATGTTACAGTTTAGAGGGGGTTAATTACATATAAACACACCCTTCTTTCATACCCTATAGGCTGTCTATGTCATGATGTAGCCCTTTATTTCCTGCTGATAACCTGACCCTAATTGTCATGCCCCGATCGCACACACTGTAATTTTCTTCAGAAAGACCGCTCTGGACACCTGCGTGCACTTAGTCTCCCTGTCAGGGGGCCGGCACAGATGAGGGTTGCCTCTTTGTTCTAATTACTCGGATCAGATTGAAAGAGCTGCATACAGATGTCTTAATAACAAACTATCTCTGCTGAATGTATTCCCGGTTCACCGTGAAGAAAGCCCGGAAGAGGACAACGGTTGTGCTGCTGTAATCTGCAGTGAATAAGATTTAATGGTAAGCTACAAGAATGAGAATGAATAATAGCAGTAGTAGTTTTGATTGTTATTTGTGACAATATAGTAGTTGGTAAGATAAAATGAAATGATAGTTTATCAAACTGGTTAACACATACCTCGTGAAGACAAAATCATAACAGGATTTTTTTTTTCAGAACAGACACATAAGCAGAAGTTGAGTCATGACACCGAAATTAAGCATCTTTTATTTAAGTGGCCACCACTGTTCATTCACGGCCTGAATAATTCACATATTTGATTGATGTATTATGAATCACTGGATTTAATGATAATGCTACTGACCTTTAATCATGAGATTTCGCCTCTTGATGCCTGATTAATTCATCTACTCAGACCCAGCAAAGTGGCAGGAAAAGATTTCCAACTCTTCCGGTAAATAAGAGACATAAGAGGGTTTAGGTATTATGTTAACTGTCTTAGACAGGATAAAAATGACACCCTGGGAGATTATCCCCATGGTCTGTGCAGCTGAGATAATCCTGATACACAGTGTGACACGTGCTTTAATGTCTGAGCCTGTTTGTCGGTCAACAATCATCAGTGATGCAGATATCACACATTTCGTTTTCCTCCATGCATGTCGAAGACTCTCATAGCTCTCACCATGGTAACAACAGCTCCAAAGTGCATGCGGTCATCAACAGATACTGAAAACTAGTGTGTGTGTGTGTGTGAGTGTTTGCGTGTTTACTGTGGGAAATGATCAAATTCCACGTAATTGATCCAAACAAATATTATTTAGTAACTGCAATTCATTTGCCATTGTTGAGTGTCTGTGGCTGCCATTTGGTGACTGGCAGAGTAATGCAATACGCTTCCGTGTCAACAGGTGGCAGTAGGCAGCGCAATAATGACCTTTAAGACAATAGAATAAGTGATGCGCTGTAAGGTGGCGCTGTTTGGGCAGGATTTGGTGGACGGCTGCCAAGTAGTTCCACAATGTTTCACAGTTATTTCAGCATAGCTCCTAATTTCCAAAACATGTCTGTGGGAGCTGAGCTTTTGACTGCTATAAAAACGAAAATCTCTTGAGAGCTGTTGAGGAAGAGCATCGTGGGTGTCCTTCTTCAGTTCCTGCCAGGATATCAGCTCTGTGTTCAACAGGCCCAAGTTTCACACTGAGTGAGTATTAACAAATGGGGAGTCTAAATTGTCATTATACATATTATGTAAGGCTACAATGTGTCATTTTAGATCATGTCCGCTTGGTGGTGGGCTGACCATCAAGCAAACATTTAATTTAATTTAAATGTAAAATGTACCACAGTATAGAAAAAAATCAGCTGAGGGACACACTCCAAGTAGACAACAAACTAAAAAACGGGAATTTACCAGCCAAAAGCACATCATGAAACATGCCCTGAAGTTACTGTGCTAATGTTGAACTGTGTTTTATGAATCATCTACACATTGATATTCCTTTGTGAAATCACAGCTTTAATATACCAGTATAGTTCACAAAATGACAACGAGGGTATTTTTAGTGAGATGGATCATATGCAACAAATAGCACTGACGACTGTAAACAAATATTTTGGATGATTATTCTTATTATTAGTATCTTGAATTGTGACTATACATTTATTTACATGGAAGCATATCCAAAACAATACAAAAAAAAGATAAAATACATTTTAAGTTTAACCTAAACAGCAAGTCAATTTAGAGAGAAAGCATATACAAGCCACTCGAGTGCCACATTGGTTATTATATTTAGAAATCCATCAATAATGACAAAGGCAAACATATACACTCAAACATTAACTGTTTGTAGAGACGGCTACAGTACATTTTTCAGAATTATTTAGCTACGACAGCACTATGGCATTGATGACTTAATAGTATTTAACTGTTTATCTCAAAATGTGTTTCATTAAAAAAGATAAACATCTATTTATCAAAACAGACTCAACAAAACAAAACAAAAACAATACATTATAAACACTGTTCTTTCCAATAGGTGCTGTCTGTGTTTGTAATTATATTAAGTTAATAATCTGTTTTAGAAAGATGATACGTTTCATTCTGTTCCCTGTGCACAGCAATTTGAAATATGGAGTAAAATCACATCTTATTGACAACTATCACGGGTCTTTGAGAAGCATTTTTATTCTCCCTGTCATAACTTACTGGTTTACCAAGATATGTCTGGGGTAAACTCAAGCTCACTTGTGACTGGTTGATGCTGGCTTGTCTGTGTATCTGTTGACCAAATTCCCCCTTTGACTGATTGAAACTGTCTTGTCTGGAGTATTGTGGGCCAAAACTTTCCTCTTGCTGCTCGAAGCTGCTCTCACTGTAGAGCCGCTGCCGCATTTCACTAGAACGTTTCCCAGAAGCACTCCTGGTCGGGTATCTCTGACCTGTCTTGTACCAGCCCGTCTCTTTGAAGACGAACCAAATATTTCCAACCCACAGGACGACGTTAATGAAACCAAAAACCTGGAGACAGACGGACAGGGGGAAATGACTGATTTTGTCCAGTTTTGTGTCGTTTTGCTTCACTTGTCGACTGAAATACCAACCGCAGATGTGTTAAGACGTGACCAAAGAGGCTCCTGGGTAGCTGTGCATTTGTTTTCCTGAGCTCTACAGGCTGAGATGAGCAGAAGCACCTGTGTTGGGTCCGTGGCCGCCTTGATAGCAGAAAGAGATTTTGCCCAGCAACAGCTGCTGACGAGCCACATGATGGAAAAGGCAACTGTAACAACAAAATCCTGCTCACAGGGGAAGAATAAAAAAAAACGTTAAAATTAAAATTTAAAAAAGTTAAAATCCCATTCTAAATAAAATAGTGAGTCAATCACATTTGTTTCATTTTGTACAGACCAACTGACTGACCAGAAGTGGACCTCTGTTGTTCTTCAGGTACTTGTTCTGGTAGAATACGTAGACAATGGTTGCCAGCAGCGAGTACAGGAAAGCAAGAACACCCACAGTCACGAAAAACTGAGCCGCCGGAGAGGAGTCACCATCTAAGAAAATGATCTCATTTCTTTTTGCCTCGCACAGGGTAGCTTTGAAATGCACTTGCTGTAATCTACGAGAAGGAGGGATGAGATTTACAGTGAAGGAAGGATAAACAAGTGGTTTTCAACACGTATTTGTTGTTATAATTTTTTCTTTGGTGCCATTAAAAAAGAGGTGACCATGAAAGTAAAAGAAAGCAGCAACTACTTTACCGAAAGGGATATCCAAAATCAATGTTAATGCTGAGGTTACTCTGCCTCCTGTGTGCACAGTCCACTTTAACCTGGAGATGACCATGGTATCCTCCACATGTTGCAAAAGCACAGATGGCGAAAATCTATAAAAAAAACAAAACAAAACAAGATCACCATCACGTTGCTTGATCCACTATCCGTTCTGTTAGTCAACCCTTGCATAATGTATACGCTTCAGTAAATTATCATCAAAATGTCTAATTGCTCTCAAAAACAAAACCTGAATAATTGAAATGTCGGAAGACAACTGACAGAGCTGCTTACTGTGCACTGGGGGGTGGCCACAGCAGTACAGTGTGGTTCAATACACAACTCTGGAATCTCCACACATTTTTGTCCTTATCACTTAGAATCACACAGAGTATTTGTTTAAAGATTGAGAGATTTACTTTGTCTAGGCTACTCCACATGTTGCATCAACAAACTGCACCTAAAGGCTAAACAGGACATTTGATTAAGATTATTTTTTTAATTATTACAATTAATAAATGGATCAATACCCCATGCAGATCACATTTTATCATTGTAAATAAAATTGAATATGCACCACAATGAAAAAATATAATATATAAGATATATTATGAGGTAAATATAATTTAATCCAAGAACAAAATAAATCAAAGAAAATTACCAGAAGAATCAGAACTTACCGGAGCAAATATAACCATACACATTTAAAAAGCACAGAGGTCCAGTCCAACTCCACAATGTCAACAATTTTTGGCTCTAGATCGAAATGCCACTGATGGAGACGGGACATAGAATAGACTATTCACTCAGTAGAGGGGAGGGCTGACTGGAGATATCCTCCCAGGGAGGAGTCAGGGATCTCTAACGCCGCATTTATTTGTGAAAACCGCATATTTGTATTTCAGTGAAAATAAGAATTATTTATTTTGTGTCCAAACAGTTGCTATGAAAACTATGTTTTGTAAATGTATGTATTTGACGGGGCTACACAAGGAACCCAACATTTAAGAGTTGAACTTAACTACGATAGCATTTGTACTTGTTTTCCATTGTGCCATTTTACCATATATTTGGTTTGCTGTTTGCTGAAAATGCATTTCATTGGTTTTTGAAATGTTTGGCAAATTCAATTATCTAAGTTAATCTCTATCTCTATTTATATCTCTAAAACAGGAGTCACCAACCCTTTTGAAACAGAGAGCTACTTCAAGGGTACTGAGTTGAACGGATGGCAACTTATTTAATACAAACTACCTGAATAACATAAGGTTTCAAAGATCAACTTTAAATAATAATATTTGTGAAGCAAATGCGATATTATTACTTCCTTTCATTGAAAATAGGTAGTTTTCGTTTGCTTTTCTGGCATGTTTTCTTTATTTTGGAGGTACATACCACATCTAGCCCTCCAGAAAATGACTCGTGTGGTCCCTGCGGGCACCATGTTGGCTATATCTGCTCTTAAATATTGGTCTTGTGGGTATATGACAGAGTAAAGCATAAGCATTGATTGATAAGGCACGTCATTTCATTTGATTTTTCATTATTTGAATTATAATGATAAATGAATGATTAAGCCAATTCTACTTTTTCTAGACACTACTTTGCTGACCTCTTTTGGTGACAACGCTGTATTGCGGATTTAATGCATTTAGGGTTGTGGAGGTTCCAGAATGAAGTTAATTTTATATTGAATAATGGCAATGAGTGAATAATAGTTTATTGAATCTTAACTTAATTCAAAAATGGATTTCAAGATACTCTTACTCTCTTATTGGCATGTACTTATTCTTTTATATACTCTTTTATCAAATGTATTAAAAAAAATGTAATCAATAAATGTATATATAATGATCTTATTAGTAAATTAACTGCTTTCTCTGTAGCATTGTTTCTTTAACACCAGAAATGAATCCATTGTCCATTTGCTGTGCATTTTAAGTTTCTCCCCCAACAGAGGGCAGTACTCAGGCGTGCTGATTTAGAAGGAGCTCTGTGACGCTGCAGTGATGGGCTGTTGCTACTTTCTCACTGCTTTTGATCTTTCGTCTTGCCTCTTCAAAATCCAGCTAATGATTAAGTCTGCTGTATGTACAATATGATAAATACACAGCAACTTATCGACCGCTGTGCCCACTGATTGGATACATCATAGACTCCGTCTGACGCGGGGACTGTGCTGCTCTAACAGCTGTACGGTTTTACATCATAGTAGAGTGGTGAGGCCCCAGCCTCTCCCTGCATTATTAATGACTCTTTTTCTGGCATCATCGTGCCTCTACCCTGAAAACTGGAGGAGGAAGAGACCAGCATAAATCTGGTTGTTTTTCGTGAGGCCTCCACCTGTCACTAAGAAAAGACGCCTACAGTATACATTTAAAAAGGCATGCTTTCTAACAATAGTTGATACCGTTTCTCCAGTGTCATGCCACAGCTTATATGGAACATGCAAAAAGTGGATGCAAATTATATATATATACAGTATATAAAAAGAAATCCATTCCCTGAATACTTTAATTTGTGCAAGTAAGTGCACAATAAGAAACAACCTGTTTCAACCTAAAGGGATGTCTTGAAAAAGCACTGAACCAGATGAGCAAAAACACTAAATGTGGTCCCAGGAACCTGCTGGGATGTCACCTCAAATTGGCCGCAAAATTAAGGCCTAAGACGGAGCAGGGAAATACTATCAACATGTTTTCTTTTTTTTCCGTCAATTTAAGAATACAAAAAGAGGACATACACAACCCGTGACTTAAAATGCCATGTCACCCCGGATGTAAACGCACTCCTGGACAAAATGATGAGCATCATCATCCGGTATTTGCTGGGTTCAAAGCCTTCCATGAAATGACTACAATAGCGGCAATGCTGATGCTGACCCTATTCCATCAATCCCACATTCCAAACGCTCCAAGCATTTAAATATTTCAAAGAGCTCCTCAGCTAACTCCGGAGAAGCTCGCAGACTCCGTGCGTGTGTATTTGTGTGCGCGAGTCTCACTTTCCCCCCCTTTTGACAAACACTTTTTGAGCTATTTTAAAAGGCAGTTGGATTTAGCGCTTATGGCTGATGACTGAACACCAAGCTAATGTCTAATGAGTAGAATGCATATCTCATGTAAACTAAAGTGCACAAACTACATCTATTTCCTGCACCACACTTACACTCTGTCAGTCTTCAAGAACATACACCGAATTAAATAAACATGCTCTGTATATACAGGGAGAGACAGAACGCGCGTATGAAGTGAAGGACGCTGGAGTCATGAATCATGCAGTTCTTCTGTGATGGTTCACTGTGTCACTGTGTGCTTACATATGCTGTTTGTGTCAACTTTCCAAAGACAGCCACATGACTGCGTGCACTATTACTTATAGTTTTTAATTGCTCCGTGATTTGTGCTTCAGTCGTTTCAAAATCAAAGCCACATGGCGACTGCGTTGAGCCTGAAGGAGACACTATAACTGCCATAAGGTAAGATGATAAAGTCAGGCTTGTCCTTATGACTGCAATTAATAATGAATACAGGGTAGGGTCAAGGAAAGTTCACATGATTCATCTCGTCTCCACTGATGATATTCCAAGTTACTCTATATTCTCAAAGTTATACGATAACTGGGGATGTATACCTTTTTCTGCATTTTTGCATTTATTTGCCAGATGTATAGTTGCTCACAAAGTTGTGACTAAACGACATCGTGGCCTTTCGTTGCATGAAAAGAAAAATGCGTTGTTCTTGAGTCTTAAGGAAATACTCTCACCACAGAGATTGCCTACCTCTACAAGATCGTCATCTGATGTCAGTTTAGCAGCTGTTCTGTAGCTCTCAAACATGGCCTTGAGTTTGTGGAGCATTGTGTCGATGATCAAACGTTTTGGAACAGCTACTAAATAGATGTTTGTGAGCAGACAGTTGTCTGATTGTTTCCTGAACTTCACGGGTTAGCCAAAGGAAAGCACCATAAGTTATCTTTCAGCACAAACAAACACAACTCTCACTTGTCATTTTTCTTGACACAGGCCGTTGTAGTGCCCCGGAGAACATCAACATTTAATGTGCGCACACTCCCGTCGAAGTAGAGGAGCGCGGCCGAGAACATCAGTCAATTATTAATGTCTAAAAGGTTCTGTGGCTGAGGTTAGTGCTAGACTTATCCAAAGGAACTCAGGAGCGTGTAGTCACAGAGAACCAAGGGATGTCAGTCTACTGCCTCGTCCATCAGGAACTGGCAGGTCTCTGCTGTGAACAGGACCAGCTGAGGCCATGGGCAAAAGTCATGCGGAGAACTCCCATAGACTAGTGTAATGAGTCAAAACTAAAGGAGCTATCCGATGCCAAGTCGGGCAACAGGAAAGTCTCTGGAGCAAAATCAGAGATGAGAAGTCCTTGAAAGCATGGTAACCCGAAGGGAATTGACTGGTCAGATGCATAGGCAGCATCTGGACTAGCAGCTAGTCAGTCCAGCTGTCAGATTCAATTCAGTCTCGCAGGTGAAATATGCAGGCACTGAGCTCACGGTGAGGAAAGATAAATCCTGAAGTGACGGTAAATGCTAAGATGGTTTCCTTTAGAACAGCTTTTTTTTTTTTACGATCGAATGTATTCGTGGATGCACTGTATAGCTTTGTTTACATTTTCACTAAGCCACCGGACATGTGGTCAACACTTAAAAATAATATGAGTTAAATATCCATCCATCCATCCTTTATCTTGTGCCTGAGGCCTTCAGCTTCTGGGATGGGCTCTAGGAGTGAAGGTGCTCAGACAGGTATTTAGGGGCCAGTTCACCTCTAAAAAATTTTCCCTAATTATTTACATTCGGAACCGAACATGCGACAAACTGGATCGGCTAAATGAAACCCAACTATCATTAACTGTATTGAAAAAATGTCTTTCATGAAAAGGGCTTAAGTACATTGCAAGGCAAAATAAGAGCGAAGGAAAAGGTTACAATTTTTGATTTATTGATCTCACACCCTATGTGTGTTTACAGACAGGTCACTGGATTAAGTGGCAACAGAGCAATGGTTTGGTTCCAAATCTGTGGTGCCGATACACAGAGGATGGTTGGGGGAAAATAAACTAGATAAGAAATACAGGGAAACATATTTCTGCTGCACAAATGATGTTTACTTTTACCAACTCATCAGCAAGGGACGTTGTAATTATGAACTAATTATCTCTTCTAGCCTATGTACTTTAGAGCATTGGGTTTTAAATGTAATAATGTGAGCAGGCAAATTGTTAGATCGTTAGGGTGATGATCCATATGCAACTATCAGAAAAAAAGCACAAGACAGTCTAGTAGTTTGAATGTTGTATAAGACTCCTGTACATATGTGGGCCTGTTTGAGAGAGTTCATTCTAAATCATCAGTGAGCTGTTTTGATAATTAGAAACCTATAGTCAAGCTTTGAAGCCATGGTGTCGTGGCTGAAAAACACAGATCAGCCACAATATTAAAAGCAGTTACCTGCCTTTAGCTTAGTTTTAGTACATATATTCTTACAATAGTGTGTTTCCTTCTTTTTACCTAAAAAAAGCCTGGTTGTGTAACTCTGCCATCTGCATGTATTCAGGCTAATGGTGATTTGCCTGTCGCTTTATTGATGTCAGTAGAGGCACCCAAATCGGGTCGACTGGTGAGGAGTCGGAGGGTGAGATGCTGTAGGTGTGACAGGTCTACTGACCCACTATAACTCTCAAGCTGCTGTGTCAACACATCAACATCAGAGTGTCCCCCCCCCCCCCCCTTTTCCCAGCGGGGGTGTCCCCCCCCCCCCCCCCCCGCCCCTCTTCCATGCTGGCCAAAGTGATCTCAATCTGCGTTCTTGGTCTCTACGATTAGCAATGTCAGGTCAACACATTATAAATAAATATTGTATGGCAGCATTGGCCTATTTGGGATATTGGAAAATATCTTGGATGTATGTGTCACGTGGTCGATGTGATTGCATTACTGCAATCACTTGCCTGTTTGTACTTGTATTGTGGCGTTTTGACAATGAGGAACCCAAGGTCATGTGCAGATTAGCATTTTCATGCAACTGCAACAGGGTTTTAAATACAGCATATTAAGCCAGTAGGTTAATTGTTAATTGCACGTGTGGCTTTTAAATGATGACCATCGAAACTATATGTTGGACTTTTGCATTTGGTGGTGAGAGGGTCTGAAGATGTCCAACCAGTGTGAATAATACATCTGTATTTATGAGATACGGAGGTGTGTGGACACTGCATGCCACAATCTCATGAGAGGAGATACCAGCACACGCTGCAACAATCACTTTCTGGCGCCTGCAGATGGAGATGGAGCAGCTGAGTCTTAATGGCCACCCCACCCTTCACCACACCACACCACACCGCGCGGGAGGGGAGATCATTCTGACATTTTTTACACCTCCTACTCTGCATCCCGTAAACTCCCCAATAAACTGAGCACTGTTCCCCGTCTCAGGGACAATATCTAGAGGGAAAAAATCCCGTGGCAGCCATCTTAGGTGTACTACTGCAGGATGATATGGAGAGCTATAGCCTGAAGGACGAGCCGCCTCGCATCCATCACCCTCTCTGTTCAGGACCACGGCCAGCTCCCCCGGCCGTCACCCGCCGCTTTCACTACCAGCAAAAGAGAAGGAGAGGCGGAGGGGGAGAGAGAGAGAGAGAGAAAAAAAACCCTGATCTCCTTCTTCTCATCTGTACATTACCCCCCCCCCCCTCTCTCTCTCCCCCCGCCCATCCCTTTCCTTTTCTCACCTCCCCCTCTCACATCCGCAGCAGTGACTGGCCAATAAAAGAGAGAAAACACGTAAGCATCGACGAGTGCTCGGCGCAGGCGGAGAAGGCTCCGTGTGAAGCTCCGACCCCCAAAACTCTCCTCCAGCTCCACTACCGTGCCGCTGACATCTCCCGCGCACGCACCCAGGGGCCTTTCCGCGTCCTCGCTCCGGGCACGCTCCACGTTCGATCTCGGGCACGCAGCCGTCCCATCGAGAAAGCTCGTTTCGAGTCGGCTAGGTCATTCGGTAGGAGCGCGTCTCCCCCCCCCCCCCTCTAGTCTGCCGAAAGATGTTGGATCCGTCGTCCAGCGAGGAGGAATCCGACGGGATAGTGGAGGAGGAATGCAAGGAGGCGACGGCACCCCAGGCCGGAAACCGCATCTCTCCCAGCAGGACCAGCGAGAGCTCGGGCGGAGGAGGACTGGCGCCCAGCAGCAGCAGCCGCAGCAGCGCCCGGCCGACCAGCCCGAGCCCGTCGGCCGTCAGCGAGGAGAAGGAGGACCTGGAGAAGCTGCAGAGGGAGGAGGACGAGCGCAAGAAGAAGCTGCAGCTCTATGTGTTCGTGATGCGATGCGTCGCCTACCCCTTCAATGCAAAGCAGCCCACTGATATGGCCAGGCGACAGCAGAAGGTAAGCGACCCCCCCGCGCGCCGCCCGTCGGTGCACAAGGCACAATTAATAACCACACGCTGACGAAATGCCTGCCTTCATAGATGTTGTCACAGATGACCTACATAAGCTCGCGCGCAGAGGGGGGGGCTCTTTGATTCAGCCCGGTCCCGGTGAAAGCACTTCTGTTTGGGGGGGCAAAAAAAAAAAAAAAAAAAAATAGTAAACTGAAATCCTCCGAGCATGACAGGAGCACATAAAGGGGGTTTAGTGGAAAGACACATGGCAGCCCACTGCAGAGCTGCAGACAGAGTGCAGCCCGTGTTCCTCCTCCTCCACTACACACGCTCACAAGGGAGATCAATCCCACAGCCTAGCGGGCCCGCTCACGTCAAAGGGCGTTCAGGCGACGGCGGGTGGCGCCTTGAAAGCGGGACGTTGACGTTGGCCCACACCTCGCCAAACACCTGCATCCCATCGCACATGCAGCCACGTGTGGCTCCATGTCCTGCCCTTCCTGGCACATACCCAATTCCAACCCGTTTGCGCTATTACTTCAATCAGGCCTCCCAAGGTGACTTCTGGGCACAGACCTCTTGAGGAGGGTTGCCTAATAGTCTCCCCGCTCTGCAGATGAGCCAGGTTACAGAAGGTTAATTGCATTCAGATGAACATTGCCACACATTCAATTCAAAATGTACATTTTGTTACTGTAAGAGACAAGGCCCACGTCCTGATTGCCTGGCGCTGCTGTGTGGCTCCATTGATGCTGAAGCCACTTTTGGGTCATGATGTCCTTACTCTCAAAGTCACCACGCTAAGGCTGTACTGGACTCAAGGAACCTCAAATCGATCCCTCACCAGGTCAATGGCCCCAGATTATTGTTGTTGTTTTGCTCATTTGATAGGGCTTCTAGTGTTTGTACGCATAGACTGACACAACAATTGACTCTCAGTTAGATATAATATAAAAAATAATAATTGATGAAAAACATGTTTTTTGTAGGGGCACCTTGTTTTCAGTGAAAAGGTAGTATAGGATTCTTGCAGCTCCCCTCACAGTTCTCAAGTTGGCTCGAGTGTGGCCTCTGTGGACCTTCAGAAGATTCACTCAGCTCAGATGATCCAAGGCCGATCATGTATCACGTTTGCAGCAAACAGGAAACAATGCTCACGGTGATGTGGGAAAAGATCCTGAAGGGGTTGTTTTCGTTTATCCTGCAGACAGTTTGTCTTCCTCTGGACCCAGTTTAACCCATATGGTCAGAATATTTCTGCTGACTCACGCACATGTGCATGGGGGCTGTGTAAGTAATGTTTCTCTCAGTTTGTTTGTAGTCCTGCTCAGCGTAGGTCAAACTGATAGTCTAATGCACGCTTAGTAATGCACTTTCATATCTGCTAGTGCAGGCGGCCTCTGCGCTGGGTGAGTGAATATCTGTAAAAACAATCCAATGCTTGATGCCAGACCACACAGTGTGTGTCTGCCTGGTGTCTGACTCTAGACTTTGATCCGGACCCAGTTTGCAAAAGGATGAAACATTTGACAGTATAGAGCTTAAATGTACGCTGATTGCTTTTGCAGTTATGTGCATTTATACAGTAATATCCTGGCATTGTGCAGTGCTTTTCATTTGTGAGTCACTCAAAAACATTTATGCCCAGTGTTGTTATGAAGAAATGATTAATCCACACAAGCCACTCCACTACGTCAGGTCTATTCCACGTTGCTCTGTGGATTCCTCTTAGCTCTGAACCTCCCATGAATGTTGTCTCCTTAGCAGTTCGTAAACAATAATCGATTCACAATCCACTATATGTAGCCTAGTATAACATTTTTTTTGCGATCGTAGATTAGCCACAGAAACATGACAAAGCCATTTCTGTAATTAAAAGACTTAAAAGGCCTCCAAAAAAAAACAAAAAAACAACCATGTGGAGCAGCTCCATGATAATCCGTTATTAGAAGCTCTGGCACACAGGCAGCAGTGATGGGCTATCACAGAGGAACAGACCGGGCTGCGGAGCATGCACGCTCCACTGATGACTCTTGAAATGTATGGCTATAACCTTGTGAAAAGGGCAACACAGTAGTTTGAAAGCCACTGCTGTTTAAAATGTTGGTTTAGTGTATGTGCATATTTATCTAGTGACACATGCCCTTGCTTGCAAGGCAAATTGTGACATTTACACTTATGGCCCCCCCCCTAAGAATATGTTGGAAGTAAATTACGGAGGTTATTGACAGATATGGTGTAATTTATGGAAGGATGGTGTAGAGGTTGATCGTCCTAGAGGTGGGCGTTAGGGAGGAGGGGGGGGGGTATCCTCTTTCATTCAATGTCAATAAGCTGGCTGTGTATTCAGTGGCGATAAAACGTACATCATAATTCAGAAGGCAAGTGCATTATGGAAATAAACTATTAAGAAAACTCCGAAGACATCTCATTACAATTTTTCTGTGAGTGACTTGATGCTGATGGTCCTGTTGTCCACACTGCTACTGTTTCTGTCCTGAATGAAATATTGTATAAAAATGAGTTGGTTTCCAGTTGTTGTATCCTCGGGCTTTTGGCGATCCAATTACTTTTTCTGTAGCCCGACTGTAAGCTTCATATTTGTGGTAGGTTGTAGGGGTTGTTATGCAATTTGCTAAAGACACTTGTGTTCCTCTCCGCGTGAACTACTACTTTAGTTTTACGTCCTCCGATGCTTTGGTATGTGAACTAAGGTTATGCCTTGCAAGTGGTTTTAATAGTAGTCTGATACACTAACAAGTGAACACTTGTGCCTGCTAAAGGGCAATGTGTTTCCATAGTCAGTTCTTTTAGCTTAGAGCGTCATACTGAGTAAATTGCGTAACAATCTGAGCAAAAAATGAAGGAAAGCTGTCATGGAGTCGAAATCGAACAAGAAATTGACAAATCAAACTGCTCTGAACAAAATCTGGATACTCTTGGAATCTAGGAAAGTGGGACGCACCAAAGGTGGTCAGACCCAATCAACTCTTCTGCCAGCAAGTTTCTTTAATCGAGTGCATCTTGGCTCAGCACATTGAACACCGTACATTATGCCATTGACATCCTGAGGCAAAGGAGCTGTGCTTTGTGATATGCATATGAAAAAAAAAAATATATACAGTATATGATATGCATTCAAGAAAATGTGGCTTTTGAGATGATGGATAATGGACAGACAATGCTAAGCTATGAAAAGTGGAAGAAAGAACTGAAGGGAGGGAGTAATGAAACTGACATCATTGGAACAGAAATGACGTGTGTGTGTGTGTGTGTGTGTGTGTGTGTGTGCGCTGCATGGTTTGGGTAATGTATGAGCAATATCTCATGTGTCACTGGAATGTGTCTCCTCTAACCATTGAAAGCAGAGCAGAGGACATTTTGCAAGACTACTGTACATCTGAATGATGAACGTGTAGATGCAGGGGGCGGGGGGGGGGGGGGAGGAGAGAGAGGAGAGAGGACGGTAAATGCAGAGCTCAAGTGTGAAACTGAAATCATTTGCATTATTACATAAAACCTTAAAATGCCGCTCTGCCTAAAAAAAGGCATCTTGGCACGAAAGAAGCTTTGGCGTTGTGTCAAAGTCAAGCATGTGTTGCAGACGTGTTGCACGTTACATTTGTATTGAAAAAAAAAATGACGTCAAAAGGGTAGGAATGGACGTCGATCCAAAATGGGTGACAGCTGCAAGGCTATAGGTGCAACTCCCCCCTCACCCACCGCCTGTGCGGCGGGGTGGGACATATCAAATTAAAAATCTCTTCTGTCTCCATCTAGCCAAGACGGGAAAGCTAAGATCGTATTTGTCAGAATATTAACGGCGCCCCGTCTCAAAGGCCGGAAGACTTAAAAAAAAAAAAAAAAAGCAGCAATCACTGTCGGGTTACAATTGACTCACATTCGCCCGTTTAAATAATTCAGTAGGGTGACCTGGTATTTGGTTTGCAGAGAAGCAAACAGTGCAGCGCTGCGTGTGTGTGGGTGCGCAGGAGTTGATGTTTGAAGGTAACGCCGGGATTGAAGGGAGTGTTCCACATAAGTAGCAGCATTAGCAGTATGTGTGATCTGGCCGGACCGAAACATCTCGCACAGGCTTGTTTCTCTCCAGCACGGTGTGTTCCTGTTAATTATAGTAGAACCATATGTAATCTTGTCTGTCGTCCGGAGCGGCGTCTTAATTTGGGTCGACAAACAGCGGATAAGACATCAGCAGCCCTGGTTGTCAGTGCAAGTGGAAAATGCAAATAAATGATCGCTTTTATCAGTTATCACTTTTTGACTGTCCTTGTCAAAAATGTTCAAATGAAATTGGACTGCCGCGATGGATTGTTTTTTTTCACTGCCATTTGTAATAATAATAAAAATAAAATACCAAAGCCGGGGGAAAAATGCCCATCACACATTCTGATGGGACATCTTGAAATTGATTGTTTTGTCTGACCATCTGTTTGGGGAAAAAAAACTACTTTTGTCCTTCATATTAGGTTATCGCAGTCCCAAGCCCATTTTCTCTTCTGGCTTGATTAAAATCGTTCAATAATATTCATTTGATAATATATTCACTATGAGTCAATCAACTCGGTGATTAATAGACATTTCAGCTTTTCTGCTGCTTGTAATTGGACAGCATTTCATTGGAAGTGTGGTAGGGAAACAACTGAGAGGCAGTGACTACGCACACAGACGCGCGCGCGCGCGCTCTGTGTCGACAGAGGAATCATTGTGAAGACAAAAACTCCAGTGAACACCTGAATGACATTTTAGGCCGTACATTATCATGACGGCCGTAGACGTTAAGGACACACGGATGTGTTTGTGCGTTGTTGTTGGACCAATAATGAATGATTGCTTGCGAGGGAAAAATGACTCGACTGGGAAAAGAGCTCGGCGCTGCCGACTTTCCACATTAAAGAAAGACACAGAGGAAAGGTAGAGCTGGATCATTACCGCTGGCCTCGGTTGAACCTCCCTTTGTCGCCCATGACTCTCACTGCCACATAAAGAACCCAAACAGCGGCCTGCTGCAGGTTTTAGGTCATGTGTCTCTCCTGTGTTCTTAATGGCTGTGACACTCCCTTTTAACACAGCCACAGCAGCACTTTCGGTCCACTCCGGTCTGAGGCACCATCGTCACCATCTGCCTGTATTAAGGCAACATTTGTAAATATACCCGATCCACGCGGACAGCGAGAGATTAGAGCTTCAAGAACAACGCTGTGGAAGCCGGTAAATGGACTTTCATCCGTGCCTTTCACGGTATAGCTTTCGGATTAAATACGGTAGATAGGTTTGCGTCGGGCACGATTTGTTTTTGTTTTTTTCCCCCACAAGACTAGAAAACATATTTGTTGCTCTCCCTCTCCGTTTCTTTTTTTTTTTTACTAAAGATTGGAGTCAAAACAAGTCTGAATAATGTCATCTGCGGGATATGCTTACGCGACATCTTGAACCAAGATGCAGACCTCACTGACCGAGACCGACAGTGGCAGAGAGAAATAAATATTGGAGATGAGCGTCTTTAAAAGCCGAGAGTGAGTGACCGAGAGAGAAATATTGACGAGACAGTGAAAGAAGTAAGTGATTTGTGATGGGAGGTTAGCAATAAAGGATTTATGTCTAGAGTAGCGTCTTGATGAGAGTAATGCACAGGCACCACCAGTGCAGAGAGCTACAAGCCCACAGTCAGGTTTTTATCTTCCACAGTACGGAGTAGTGTTGTGGCACTGCAGCATACTGTTCTTTTATTAATGTTTCGTTTGAATTCAAAAGCTGAGCCAAACACTGACGAGGGCAAAGGAGAAGAATGCAAACATAAAAAAATAAAATAAAAATAAAAAAAAATTATAAATACGTTCTCTTTTGCACATGACAGCTAATCAAATCATCTGTAAATCATACCCAGGCAGTTTGTACTCGGTGTCGCCTGCTAAAGACAAAATACGTAACCTCGCAAAACACAACAAGATTCACTCGAATAACAATGCAACTCATACCGGCCTTGTTAAAACGGTTCAACATAGGAGTCTAAACATATGTGGATGACAAGTGTGCAGAGCATTCACGCAACGTGCCCCCCTCGATTGTGTCGTCCATACCATTTGGTCCAAGGCCCTTTTCTCCTACTTTCTCCCCAGTCAGTGAATGGTCCTAACGAGGCACCGGTTCAGCTGGGAAGCAGCTGCCGGTGTGAGCTGGCGGTGTGATAATGGACGACTGTAATGGCTGGAGCAGGGGCGTAGCGGCTTGTGAACCTGAATATGACAGCAGAGAGTGAGGTGAGAGGGCGGCCCTGTTTGCTGTGCGCCGGGCTGTGTGTACACCTGGCTGTTGACAAACCCGGGCGAGGGGTATTTGCTGACACAATGCTGTGTGTGCGCGCCTTTAGGACAGATCTATGCGAGCGTGCCTGTCTGCGGATAATAGTCGTTGGCTAATCGTGGTTTTGCGACCACAGTCCCCCGCATAATGCTTGTTTTGTGTTTGTGGGGGCCTTTTTTTGGCCGGCGGATTTTGTGCAGCTGTCGCGCACGTTCGCACCTGCGCGCGCCTTGTTTGCTCAGTTGTGTGCCGGTGGCGGTGTCATCTGCAACTTTACCAAAGTGGGCTTTGTCTCGAGAAAGGCATCACATATACCGTGTTAACTGAAAACCTACCTCGGCAGCTCTCCGCTGAGCAAACAGAGATTTCACGTTTACGCATTTTGGCCCCCTTTACTTTATTAGATTTCATGAATGTAAGGGTTCCCCCCTCCGCATACATCTTCATAACCTAAAGTAAAGTCACGGTACATTGAACGTGACTGGCCTCTCCATGTTATATAGCATTCTGTGTTTTGGCAGCATTTTTGAGATTTTAAAACTTGCCTCAGTCCTCGGGCGGATTTTCTCTGCCCGCCACAGAAAACTTCCTGTCTAATTTGCAGCCACTTAATTTGGGACACCTTAATTTAACTTCCCTTTTTTGATGTTATGTAACTTCTAGAGGAGGTGTGAGTCAGCACAGCTTAGGCTTTACTGTGCTGAACCATGCAGTATATACTGCATTTAATTAAGTAATTGCTGCCTTCATCGTAGGCCTGCGAGAACAGCTGATCTGTCGCACACACACCTCCCAAGTCATATTGATCCAAAATATCAGAGAGATAAGAATGAGATTCATTCTAGATGTTGATTGTGCATAAATCATACACTCCCTTAATAAACTGTCACATGCACACGTACAGAGAGAGACCCACAGGCACACAATCATTCCTCCTACTTGCCGAACACCAACTATAACCGTAATGATGTCTTTACATTATGAGGACTTTTTGTTCCCGTAAACCAGCCAAGTTCCGATAACTGTGATTATGTTGGCACATTTGTTGTATAGAGTAGGGTTACTCAGCCTCATGTGCACCTCAACCACCGTTAAATACTATAGATAAGATTGGATAAAATGTAAAATACTATTTTATGCGGACTTCAGTCTATTATAGATTCACTGCATTCAAGTTAGATTATGCCGACTAATAAATAAAGAAATCCAGTTTTCACCATGGAAGTTTTGAAGCAGGGCGGAAAACGTTTTTTCACACATCATATATTACATACATATCATTTTGTACCAAATGTGAAGACTTGTGTTGTATGCCATTTAAAAAAAAAAAAAAAAAAAAAAAAAAAAAAAACGGGACATGTATTGACTGGGCAATGGGCGGAGATCTTTTTCAGTTCACTGAAGAAAAACTAAAGGCATCTTACTTTTTACAAGATATACGCCTGAGGGGGCTTAATACCGTGGACCTGCAATGAGGGCTCAATGGGTTTCAAGATACACGACAGATATTTTGAAATGATGTGCAGCTGAAGATGACAGATTTTTACTGCAAGCTGCGATGTCTGTTTATGTCCAATATTTATAAAGTTTTTTCTGTATCGCGATTTCATGCATTTTTTATAGGAAGTATACGCGGCCTAATCAACAGTACAAGGACCAGTTTTTATATCGAAGATTTTTGAGCATTAAATATTTCACAGCGACTCCAATATTGTGTCAGCCACATGGCTGAATTGTAAACTGATGCATCGTCATTCTGAAGGGTAATGAAGTTACTGTACCTCAAGCCCAGGCAGTCTGCACATCTCCTCTATTGATACGTGAAGGGTGATTAATGTCACTGCCTACTTCATTGCAAGCCAATGAATCACTGTGTAACACTGCAATCTTGATAAGAGCTACGGAGAGATAATCAATACCAGCGAAGCAGGAAAGTACGTCTTGGGAGTTTGGCAATACTGATGAAAATGGAGGTATTTCCTCTCATCCATCAAGGCGGTTACTAATCAGCACAGTTCTTTAATCAACAATGGAATAAAAAAAAAAAAGTATGCAGGATGCAAGAGTCATAAATACTTAATGTGGCCGAACTGTGATTTGGTTAAGAAGTGGCCATGCCTAATTTACTGCATTGTGCTCCAGTGTCCGCTCACAAACAAACAAGTGGATGCCTTCAGAAAGCTCCTTGAGGCTTTTTGTCATAGCTGATTGTGTATGCCACGTCATGCAACCAATTCATTCTTTTGTTGTATTTTTAATATTTAGTCATTTACTGTCAATTGATTGAAATAATTCTTCTAATTATTAAACACTTCTTCAGTAGGCTTCTTTCAAGTTTCAATTGTTATTGTTGAACATCTTTCATTCAACTCTTTGGAACGAACTAACATTCAAGTCTCTCTGAAATATAGATCATCCAGTGTATTGCACTAAGTTGATGCCTGGTGCATTCAAAGCAAGTTTCTTTTAGGTCAATGAATGGGGTCTAACAAGGTTATTATGTTCAGTTTGGGTTTAAATATGGGTTGCGTACCACGACCCTCGTTTCCTAAGCGCCACTGGTACAGGACCGGCGCAACGCGGTGGATGCACAGATGGTGTGGAGCTTGCCTCACAGGCACATGATATGTGGTACTTTTCCATCTCACTCCCACACCAAAGTCTGTCACTTGCCAAGCGCGATGCCGAACGCTCGCAGACGCACACTCCCAGCAGTTCCTCGTGAACGTGCGTGTTTGAGCCACGCAACAGCTTGAACTGTAGGATTGAAAGCAGCTGTCAAAGGGAGTTTGTGACTTTATTGACCGTCGGGTCACTGGCACGGCAACCACTAATCCAAAGACCTCTCGACCTGAGTGCGAATCGAAACAAAGGGAGACAATACAGGACACGTGAGCGACGCAGCGTGTCGTATGTCATCCTCCCGGTGAAAATCCTGACGAGACCCGCTTGTGTCACCATAGGGGGGAAGGACCTGGGAGTGAACAAGGATGTTAGTTCATCCTCTGGACACCTTGAATGTGCAAAAAATCGACTTCCGTTCACCCCGCGGTTGTTTGGGTACTAAAGCGGAAGATTTGATTATGGCTGTTATGAATCATTCCTTCCATGTAAACTCAAAAGCGTTATGGGAAGGTCAGATGGGTGGCAACTCTCTGGGGGAGAAAAAAAACATTGCACCTCTCCTGTCATATTCACAAACAGGATATCAAAGCACAGCTGAGGTCTGGAAAGTGTCCAGTTGGGTGCTGTTACGTCGTGGTGGCGTCTCTTCTGCTTGTGGATGCTGATGATGCCCTTTTGGCTCTATCGGGCCGTGAACTGAAAAGTCCGCCGGAGCGGTTTGCAGCTGAGTGTGGGGCTGGTGGATGGCTCAGTGCAGGTTAGGGAGGGGTTAGTAGCCGAGCGGAAAAATTCAAGTACCTTTTGGGGATTTTAGTCACGAGTGAGGGTTAGAAGGGTTGTATGAATGGCCAAGTGTTTACGGGGCACTCATTGCAGGCTTTGTACCAGACTGTTGGCAGTAAAGTTTGCAAATACGCCTAATGCCTGCCCACCTTTTGGAGGTTTTCGTAGCTTTACTATATAAAGAGAGATGCGCAGATAGACTGTGGAAACACTACAGGCATCTCTTAGCTGGCCTGGGGGTACCAAGTGCGTCCTCATGAAGAGCTGGGGGAAAGGATGTCCCCCCCCAGGGTTCCCCCCCCCCCCCCCCTGCGCTCGCACTAAGCCGTTCAGAAATGGTTGCATATCACTGTTCCTGAAATGAACGTGTGCTCATTTTGCCATATTTGCCAATGCAGTCTTTTCATGCTCAGCCGTAACTGTTTTGCCCCTCGCTTTCCGCAGATAACCAAGCAGCAGCTCCAGCAGACCAAGGATCGCTTCCAGGCCTTCCTCAACGGAGACACACAAATCGTGGCTGACGAGGCATTCATCAACGCCGTGCAGAGCTACTACGAGGTATCAACATCGGCAGCACAGCCATTTTGTTATCCAGGGACTTTCAGATTGGTCCGGCGTGCGGCAGACATCCATTCCTGTACGTGTGCGCATCGCCGTCAATTCCTCAAGAAATATAAGCAGTGTTTGACTCGATATGTACAGTATAGGCATGATATTCTCTGGCTGAGCCGAGTGGATCTAAAACAGGAAATGTTCCGCTCTCAGTCGAAGAGGCACTAGAGTCCTCCTGCTTCTTCATGTCAGGCTGCTTGTATTCAGACAGCTGAGTGGTAAAATGGTGGCCCAAGCTTTTCACTGCACAAATTATGAGTCAGACCGTGTGGCTGGCACAGCCATCTTTTGCCACCTCACTAAAAATCTCATGATTACATGCTGTGCAAGAGGCATGGCAGATAGTGAGGTATGTTAAAGGCCAAATGCGTGGTGGGGGGAAAAAAAAAAACGAGCATCAACATTATAAACAACTTGAGTATGAGACTGGAACCAATGGAAAACAAAACATATAGGGTCTGTCACAGAAGTAATGTGCAGCATGGTCTCTATAGTTTATGATACTTAATGTTGATATATATGAAAAATACAAGCATTTAAAGTTGGGGGGGGGGTGATAACATTGATAAGAATTGTACTCCTCTCTAGCTTTTCAAAATTAGCATTTAAAAGCTTTCAAATATTGAATGCACATTTACATATACATGAACGCCTCCTCTGCTGTGTGCAGATCTTTTTCACTTAATCCCGAGACGAAATACATTTCTTGAAATATGCAAATGTTCATTTAAAGTGGCCTGCGTGGGGCGGCCACTATCATCCGTGAAATGACGGACGCACAAAAATGTCCCTAAATGCTGTGGTCCGCAGTAAAAACCGCAAGATGGAGATTGTGCACAATATCCTCGCCCCCTGAAACCTGCACCAAGTGAGCAGGTTCAATTTACTCTTGTGTTTTCGAGTGATTGCCTTAACGGATGCTGGCGGCTAAACGTGACGCCGGGACGACAGAAGTGTCAGCTCTCACGGTTACTTTGCTTTGTGCCATGACAATATGGCCCTGTCAGTCCCTGTCAGTCTGTTGTTAGTCAGCCACAAAAAGCAGCATTGGCCATGTTGAATTACAGACTTACACATGGTGTACGAATCTGATGTGTGTGTGTTTTTTTTTTAATATACATCTAAAAAATTCATCTTACACCAAAAAAAAATTCAGTGTTTCAATTTTTCACACCTGTGCATGTGTATGTATATATATATATATATATATGTCTGTTTAGCATTTATCGCGATGCATCATTTTTTTATATATATATATTTCCTCAGCACTTGCATATCTGCAATTGGTGACATTGCTCTCTCGGGATGTACCGTAGGTGTTCCTCAAGAGCGACCGCGTGGCTAAAATGGTCCAGAGCGGCGGCTTCTCGGCCAACGACTTCAGGGAAGTGTTCAAGAGGCACATCGAGAAGCGCGTGCGCAGCCTGCCGGAGATCGACGGTCTGAGCAAGGAGACGGTGCTGAGCTCCTGGATGGCCAAGTTCGACACCATCTACCGCGGCGACGAGGATCCGCGCAAGGCTCAGCAACGCATGACTGCGAGCGCCGCCTCCGAGCTGATCCTCAGCAAGGACCAGCTGTACGAGATGTTCCAAAATATCCTCGGCATCAAAAAGTTTGAGCACCAGCTGCTGTACCAGGCCTGTCAGGTGAGTTCCTCCAACCTCTCAGAAGGTTTTTACTCGTTGCCCCGAAGCCATGTTTGTCCACCACGTCCGCATTCCTACTGATCCTACGAGTACGTTCAGAAATCTCTGTCTGCCTGTCCTTTCGTTCTTTCTAGGTCAGCTCGACGTTCTTTGTAGAGATTGGTTGAGATTTCTTGCAGATTATTGTTGACACTGGGGTTTTTGTTTTAGGCAGAAGAGAAGTCTCTCTTCCTTTCCGTCTATACCGACTTTACTGGGAATGCTGAAAGCAGCGTTAATGTATTCTTTCCTTGATTAAAAGGCACGTCGTGGCAGGATTTGGAGGGGGAAGCCTCCGACACATTTACAGTTGCTCATTATTTAAGGGATAAGAAATCTGCTTCTTCAGTTCATTTATAGCTCGTGGACGCACCTCTCGGACGTCAGGGAGTTTTTAGAAACGCTGACTTCTTTGGAACAGATGTCACCCGCCAGTTCATCTTCGTCTTTCGGCCCTTTTTTTTCATAAATCTCAGCAGATGGCACGAGGTGCTGTTGAACAAATTCGATTGTTCAGTATTCTTCAAATATCTCACTTGGCGAAGATCAATAACGGCTCTGTTCTTCTGAGTGTACATTAGCCACATGCTGGCGTGCAGTACGCCGCCATCGCCTTCAAATCCAGGGTGCATTAGCGAGTCTTTGAAGATGCTTGACCTAGTTTTTCATGTGCTGGAAAGTAGATCTGTTGGTATAGGGTTCAGAAATCTGGATTCAGAACACGACCGCATTTCCCGGAACAGAAGCCTCGCCGCCAGCTACTGAAGAGCATTGACCGATGCATCGTCGTATAGGAATGTGCAGGTGTATGCTGCAGAAAGCATTCCACATACAACTAAGTGCTGTAATGGGATATGTTTGCAATAGCTTGTAGTCAAAAAATAGCCCATGGATCCAGGTCATTGATGTAAATCGGGACATAGGATTCCAATGTCTATATTTTTTCCTTCCTAATGGTGACGTTTCCCAATAATAATCACTCAGCCACCGTTTCTTGCCCTCTACTTTTAATGGACTGGCTGAAATTCAGAAGCCATAACAATTACTGCTGGTAATTAACCTGTTTTGCAATTGTTGTTTTGCACCAAAAAGCAGGAAGAAAGCATACGTCTATTTCTGGCTCATGCTGAAGTAAGAGCAGCTCCTGGTGATGACCAAGGCTGACTAGACACGAAGCGTGACCAAAACACATTTAGAAAGTAAAAGAGCAGGGAGACATTTAGATTTTTTTTGGACTGCTGCTTCTGTCCAACGAGGTAATCACCTGAAAAACCTCCTTTCGCTTTTAATCCGCTAGTTGCAGCCATTGGTGTGCAGAGGTTTTGTCAGAGCCGTCATTTTGCCGACTGCAGGGCTCCGCGTGCGACCATTTTCGAAGACTACAGGAGTTGAAAATTAAAATAGGCGCATTTGTGCGAGTGCACCATGATCATTAGGGTGTTTTGATGCCCCTCTGGCACAGGCACTGGGTTGACCATTGTGCTTAAAAGTTGTACTTTTTCTTTCTGTCACTGGCGCAGTCACTCTCTCCCCACCTGCACTCTCACTGCTGACAAAATCCATTTGGCTCTCACTGTTTGCAGTAATTGAAGGGGTCTGGAGCTGATTGTTGAGCAAAAAACGAGCAGAGACAGGAGAGGGAGCCGGTGGAGAGTACCGGGAAGGGGTGCCAAGTGAAAAAAGTGAGAGAAATGCTTTCAAGCACAAAGGAAAAAAAAACCCAGTAGCCATGGTTAGGGTGAATCCTGTGTAGTTAGAGGAGAGTAATCGGTCAACACTGCCTTTAACATAGTCAAAGAGGAACTTCTGTTCCTGTGAAGAAGGTTTTCCCACAGTCTCACATGTTTGGTCTTCACGCTCGCACCAAAGAGAGGCTCCTTCCTCGCATCGCGCACACGGTCACAAACAGCAGGTCTAAATATAGATCCCATCCTGCTCCAGATCTAGTCCCGCCCCGCCCAGCCGCTGTTCTTTACAAGAACCTGCCCCTGGGTGGGTGTGCTTGCCTGCTGCCTCCGTCCCAGCATCCACCTGGGAATCCGTCATCAGCTGGGCCGTTAACTACTCGCCCGCCTCGGTCTCCGTCACCTCTGACCCGCTGTCAGCTGGGCGAACTCTGGGTCGTCGTCACCTTCACCGAGCTGCAGTGCTGCTGTCAGCTTCGCTCACGTGGACAGAAACCGACCTACCTTTTAGCCGGTCTCCTTTTCCATGTGACTGCCCGTCCACCGATATCTGCCCGCGGGCCACTGACAGCGGTGACCTTTCGGCAGCGCCGGGCCTGTTAAGATTGGGCTACCCTGGCGCCTGGTCGGGGGTGGCTGTTCGTTCACACAGGCGCTGATCCCCAGCTCTCCGTCTTCCCACCGAGAAAACGGTCTTTGCCTTTCAGTCTGTGCTGGGGGTGGTGGGTGGGAAGCGGCCCCATCCCCCGTCAGATTACATGCATCACAGTCACCCCTCTCGTGTGAGCCATTTTGCAGATGAGCTACAATCTGTCACGATATCTAATACTCAGCATTCAATGTAAGTCCTGAAGTATTTGCTGGTGATTTTGCACTCTGGACAATTTACGTGGACATATGGATTCGGGCCCCTTGTGTTTGGTAGATGAGACGGCAGAGGTGCCGCGTCGGCCCCCGACATGCTGGATTTGCGGGCATGGCACTGACGGATCTTTTGGGATCGCTGGCACTGCAGTCCAACCGTGCCCCCGAGCTGTGAGTGTTATGACAGGCGGCACTGATCACCGGGAGCCTTTCAAGCACAGCGCGGGCGGGCGCGCAATCAGTATCTGTCACGGCGATGGCTGTGCTTAAATCTAGTTTTCCACTATTGGACAGGAAAATAGTTGAAAACAAAAAAAAAAAAAAGAAACTCCTACAAGCGGGATGCTCGGCTCTGTTTCAGTGTCACCGCGCGGCAGCACGGTGCTAAGTGCCAGGGTGCTGCAGTTCTGCTGCAGCTGGTGGCACCGTCTGATTATGTGCTCTACTAAACGGGAACTCTGGGTTATGTAGCAGGGTGGCTGTTCTGTGGCCAGCGACGGCACGGTTCACGCCGATTGCGGAGGCCATGTGTGTGACATTGTTTCATAATGTACAAACGGCTGAACAGGATAGCGATTTAACGAACAGTGAAGTCAAAACCAATCCAAGATACCCATGCCTCCTACGAGTCCACTGTTTTGGAGCTCCTTGATCACACGTATCACCCGGCTCATTTTCGCCCCCTCCGTGTCCCATATGCTATCTCGCATTGAGCCGCGCAGCACCTCTTACTCTCGATCCGGCTGCGCAGGGATTTCTGCTCTTTCTCTGCCGAAAAGGATTGCAGGGAGGGCAGAGAATCAATGTGGCGAAATTGGAAGAGACGGGGACTGTTAACGTTATAGGATAGTGAAATGCCATATGGCACGGCGAGGTCGGCACTGGCGCACGTCCCAGCGGCAGGAGTCCGCTGGATTTTGAATCCCCTTATCCCAAATAAAATCAGGTGCTCAGTTGGAACGATCCTGCAGCTGTGTGGACAGCACTTGTTAGAAGAAAATCACAAAATTGCAGCATGTTGAATAACATTTTTCCCAGCGCCTCACTGTGTCCCCTTACTTAAAATTTGAGAGTGATAAAATCTTTCTTGCCATTGGTATACAACTAGTTTCGGTTCAAGTGAGAAAAAGAAAAAAGAAGAAATTGTCATTATGGCGGTATATACAGGAAAGTTGAGAAACATTTTTCGCAGGGTGAGGCGAGGTGGATTATACTTTCCATTATAAATGCACTCAATTTTGCGGGAAGGTTTGCGACATTTGGTAAAAATTTGAGTAAAAAGGTGTTGACTGGCGAGTCACGGCATCACGTTGGACAAGCATTGGCTCAGTTCAGCAGACGTAGGACGCCAGAGTGTGAGAGAGACATCAGCCCTTTTTTTTTTTTTTTCTATTTCCTTGTACCAGCTTATATAAATCTCTCGTTCATTATTGATGTGAGAGAACCATGAATGTCTCTGCTTTCCATTACTCCAGCAGAAAATGAGGCGAACAGACGTCGGGCATCTTTGCCCCGAGCTTATATTGTCTGACGCAGAACGTTTAAAAAAATAATATAACGAAAACTTGGCGTTTTCTGCTTTTTTTGTTCCTCCAATCTGCCATAAATTGGATTTTAATGTCTTCCTTTATGGATGATCGAATGATATTTATTTGTAGGGGCCCCTCCGTGCTCGACCATTTCACAGAGCTGAATGTTCGTTCTGCTGAATGAAATGAAGCAGATTTCCGCGGGCTCTCTAGGAGACCGTCTCCACAAACACTCCATTCACGGTCTCTATGGTGATGGCGGCAGGGGTCCGATTGGGGGGAAAGAGGAATTTCTTTTTTTACTTTAATCTTTTAATGTTTCCACACCGTGCCGATTGCAGGCCAGAGCTCTAATTCACCTCTTATCTTTGATTTACCGTACAGTTAACAAAGAGCCGCCTGCTTATGTTGCATTGTGTGCAGCCTTGTGGTTCAACCGCGTAAAGGTACTTGACCGACGGCATCCACTTAACATTTTGTCGTTCTAACGGAGATCTGTGAATATCCGCAACATACACTACCTTTCACAGCCATGGTATAGGCGAACGTTTTCATATCAAGCCGTCTCAGGGTGACAAAGTATCCATATATCGATATGAATTGTTTTGAATGATAAGCTTTTTTGCAAATTTTGCTCTCTCTTCAAAATCGTGAGATAAATGTGGCTGGGACAAGTGGGCATTAGCTTCTGGCTGTTTTAAAATGTTGCGACGTCAGTGACCCTCTTCTCTCCATCAATAGCTGGACAACCTGGATGAGCAGGCCGCCCAGATAAGAAGAGAGCTGGATGGTCGTCTTCAGATGGCAGACCACATCGCCAGGGTGAGTCAGAGTCTGCGGTTTTTAATATGCTTTGTCATATACTCAATATGCCACTAATATGGTGCCACTTTGTAGTGTGAGCTGCCACCCACAAACAAAAAGGCTGGACTTTTCCAGAGAAAAACACATTTGCCGGGATTTATCGTGTGGATGTTACGCTAAATGATTTATCTATAATCTGCGTTTGAGGTTTTAGATACTGGAACCTCCCGCTTGTCACCGAGGTTTTTGCCGAATCTTTTGTGCTTTCATCAACAGGGGGGCAAGTTCCCCAAATTTGTGTCCAAAGAGATGGAGGCCATGTACATCGAGGAGCTCAAGTCCTCTGTGAATCAGCTGATGGCCAATCTGGAGAGCATGCCCGTGTCCAAGGGCGGCGAGTTCAAACTGCAGAAGCTGAAACGGGGACACAACACCTCCATCATCGACATGGGCCAGGAGGACGAGAACACACTGTCCAAGTCTGACGTGGTGCTCTCCTTCACTTTGGAGGTAGCTCCCTACTTGGGCAATGCACAGGAATCGCGTGTCTGCGGCAAAAATCCATGGCATTACCGAATCTTAACCATGCTTGCACATTTCCCAGGGTTTCGAACGGAGCGAGTATATTATCCTGTTAGAATCGGAACTCGGTGCGGAACTGCATCTCCCTGAACCAGACCCCTTAACGCGCAGCTTTGTCGACTGCTCGTCTCCTCCAGACTAAGTATAGAAACAGATCCCAGACGTGTTGGGGGCGCTTTTAGCAGATGTCGTGTGAAGAACAGTCCGACAGACACACCGACAGGCACAGACACACACACACACACACACACAAAAACCCATTTACCTGTTCTATTCACAGGAAACGTGAGTCATCTCGTTAACAGCCTGTCTGAGATGAGCCATCGCCACAGAACAGGGAGCAAAAACACCTCATTCCATAGCATGCGCGCTATTTCTGGCTCAGGAAGTACACGATGTGCGGGGAAAATGACACCGTTCCTCAGAAGGGGCCTCACAAACGACACACTTTCAGCGCGGAAATGTGTTGTCGCACAATAGTGGCAATTAGATATTTGTGCGCGGTGGCAATTCCGCCGTGTTTCGGGAAAGCCCACATTTTTTCAAGTCTGTTTGCCTTCCAAACGGATTGGCCGCAGCCGCCGCCAGATATCCCTCATTGCCAGACAAGGGGAGCCTTCGGAGAGTCTAGTCGGAGTCGGCTATAGCGCCGGTGATCACGATAACCGCAGGAAGAAATATCGGTGTCGCGGTGACGCTCTTATTTCACGTGAGAGTTCATGCATCTGTAGGCTGACTGGAATACTTAACGGTATACAAGGAGAGGCAGTCAAACTAAACGGGCTGGCACCGTGAAGAAACCAGTAAATCAGGTGGACGCATTCTTTCAAAGTGGATGCATCGTATTGACAGCACCTTTTTCTGCCCTTGATTGTCCTGCTTTGAATTTACCGTCCCACTATCACAGCCGGCCCCGGCACACGACTTTGTGTAAAATTTGATTTGGTAGGCTATGGCCGCCATTTGCACTGACGATAGAAAGTGTCCCTCAATTGTAAGATCGGTTGCATTTATTTGAATTTGGGCTTTTTTCCCCGTCTGTAAACTATTTTAAGGAGATGAATAACTCCTCGTTTACAACCTTCACTGAGGCATCTGTGCTCCCCAGGTGGTGATCATGGAAGTGCAGGGCCTGAAATCCTTGGCCCCGAACAGGATCGTCTACTGCACCATGGAGGTCGAGGGAGGAGAGAAACTCCAAACTGACCAAGCAGAAGCTTCCAAGCCGACGTAAGAATACGTTTGTTTTTCACATTTTGTCATTCATTTTCCTTAGTAGAATGGATAATCTACTTCGCAGGCATTTTAGTTCACTTGGCTTCCAAGAACAGAAAAAAAAAACATAACTGACAATTTTCCCTAGAAATGTACACACTACACATGCATGTGCACGTGAAGGCAGAGCAGCAAAAGAAACAAAGTATCCTATTTATTTATTTTAAATGAACTAAATTGAATATGTCAGATGTGTAATTAAAGTAGTTGATCATCATTGGTGTTTTTTATTGATAAGCCACATCAATTATCGTGATTATTCATTATTTATGAAAGATTAGACTCCTGCGGAGTACATCGGGTATTAGGTATCCTAAAATATACTCAGGAAAATATATCTTCCACTGAACACATCCGCCCTTTGTTCAGTATTGGACAGAACAAGATACAAGAGAAAAATGTCCTTGAAACATTCATGCAAATATGAGCTATTTTAAGGTCCTGATGCCTCCCTGTGATCTATCTAATTCAAGAGCCATTTTATGGAGAGAGTATGAGAGAGATGGAGGAACATGAATGAGAGAAGGGATAATAGAACGAGGCGGGGTGTGTGTGTGTGTGTGTTTGTGCACGTAGTGTATTAATGTACAATACAGTACTGCAGGTTATTTGCATATAATAATTGCTTGTATTTGATAAATGAGCTCACACTGACATTCAGCTTGCCATTGTAAAATTTGACTTCCCCTCAGATGAATAACAGACTAAAAGATTTGATATGGTGTACGTTTCCATAATTTGTCTTTTTTGTCTTGTTCTGCTGTTGATTTGCCTTTTTATTATAGCAACTGGCTCACTCAAAGGCTTTCATATATATATATATATATATATATATATATGTAATTCCAGACCTGTAAGAACGCAAGATGAGTTCATCTTA
The DNA here is from genome assembly GCA_016785305.1 of Colistium nudipinnis. Classification (NCBI taxonomy): domain Eukaryota; kingdom Metazoa; phylum Chordata; class Actinopteri; order Pleuronectiformes; family Rhombosoleidae; genus Colistium; species Colistium nudipinnis. The sequence goes on along the minus strand of JAFBJU010000971.1, from coordinate 31,129 downwards.
TACAGTGTGTGTGTGTATATATATATATATATATACATAAATATATATATATGTATATACACACACACATATATATACGGTATATGTAGATCTACATATATATATAATTATATATATACGGTATGTGTATATATATACTGTATATATAAGAAGGGTCAGCAGGAGCACAGCATGGTCCCATCCATTATAAACCTAAGATTGATCCACAAGGTCACCTTCACACCAGCACAACTGACAATGCTTCCATCTGAAGCATTGTCACCACGGCTCACCTGACGCTTCCCTGCTCTCTGCACGTGTGAACTATCTTTACTGTATATACATTGAGTTTCAATCAATTATGAATGTTGGAAGTGGATACAAGAAAACCAGCTTTCCATGGTTAGACATTGACACCATGCCCTATATACCACACTGCAGAGCGAGGGGACCGAGGAATGTACAGTATGTCATTTCCCTCAGGCTACACATAGCAGCATGCATATGTTGGCAGCCGCAGGTACCAGCAAGTGGTAACAAAAGCTGACGTGCACTATGTGTAATAGAGTATAGTAGAGTGTTGTAAAATGCAATCTCACCATGGTCTTTGCTCCTCTTAACCCCTTTGGGCTTTGTGATGGTTTGGTCATAATCTGTTGATATGCTCCGACTCCCTTTTCACATCTATAGTGAAACAATAATCACATGTCCATTTGTGTTCAAAGTCGTTTTTTTTTTATTCCTGCCTTTATTTTTTTTTATTTGAGTTTTGGGAAATTGGTTGTTTAATATGTTAATTTGAGCTCGAACTGTGGATTTCGAATCTCAACAGTGACACAGTCACGATGCCAGGTTGACTGTTTTCTTCTTTCCGACAAATATGAAAAAACAATTGGACCCATGTTCATCAAGGTTGGAATTATAACTACAGCCATAGGTTAAACATGTCAGCCTGGTCTTGTCTCACCTGCGCGGGTTTCCTCGAGAAGCTTTGGTTTGTAAGTGAGACATGTGATGCGTATATGCGGTGTTGACTGGGATCAACAAAGCTCTAAGTCTTTGTCTATAGTTTTTTTTTGTGTGTGTCTGTATATCATGACATTAACTTAAATGCATTTTAAACACAATGCTATTTGCATGTCAATGTAATGTGCCTTTTATCAATTGCAACATGCCTGTGATAAGGATATGACACACTTGGAAGCGAGTTAATTTTAGTTGGTGCGCGGCATCTCCATGTTGCAGACTCAAAATAATTCTGGCCCATTAGACGGGTGTTTTGTTATATAAAAATCTCGCCAAAGTGCAGGCTCGAAGCTGCCTGGTGTATAAATAGAAATAATGAATTCCAAACAAGTGACCGTGAGGCGGAGGGAAAAGTAGAAGCCTTTGCCATTTCCTCCTTCTTTGACATACTGTAGTTCTGTTTGACTTTGATGTGTTTCCTATTTTGCAGAGGCCTTTCAATCAGTCGCCCCATCATCTCCCTTCTGTGTTGTAAAAAAGATATAGCGCCGTGTGCGTGTCCATAAACAGTCTTTGGGCCGTAAACTGTAAGCTGCCGTTTCAGGGCTACGTTGAAGTAAAGCATCTCAAAACAGGGATTTGGCTCTGCCCGTGTTAAGAAGGAGGAGGTGAAGTCGGTGTTTTCCACTGAAGCGCTGCAGTAATCGCAGGAAGAATGAAGCGCAATCATGGAAGGCTAACCTCTGGGGTGCGTGGTTGTGTCTTTCAGCTGGGGGACCCAGGGGGACTTCACCACCACACACCCTCTGCCTGCTGTCAAGGTGAAGCTGTTTACGGAGAGCACCGGGGTGCTGGCCCTGGAGGACAAAGAGCTGGGCAGGGTAACACTTCCTCTCCTGATATTTACCGACACACAAATGCACACAGCTTTGCACGTCGCATAAAGCGACTCCCGGGCATGTTTTTTGCCTCAGTGAATAATAAATAAATAAATATAGAAACGCACATAGAGTCAGCCTGCCGATTTACATACACTGTGTGGGTGTGGGGTCTTTGTGCCTGGCGTACAGATGCCATGTTCAGTTGAAGATGTGACCATGCTCGCCTGAACGTGATTGAGAAAAAAGGTTCGGGAAAACAATTCAATCGGTCAAAATTGGAAAATCTCTGCCATTAAAAACAAAAAGCAGCTCATAGCACTCGTGGGTTGCAGTTTAGTGCTTGCCATTCACACCAGTCAATCCCTACCCTGTGTGAACCTCTTTGAGGAAAAAAAAAATCCAGAATGTCACCAATCCCAAGTGTGGCGAGTAGACACTTGTGTTTTCAGCCGTCCTCCGCCCTGCACTGTGCTGAGGTATACACATGGTGGAAGGTCACTGTGACGGATGGTTCAGGAAGGTCGGCGCTGCTGGTTTTGCGACGTCCCTGTCGTGGCAGTCACCTTGGCTGTGACGGGGCTGTTTGATCTCCCGCTGCAGCAGCGTTGGCAGGAAGCAGCTTCCTCAAAGCTCTTTAACTCCGCACAGAGAGATTAGGGCCTCCTCTTCGGGGAGGCTGAGCGACGCGCTGCTCTGACTCGCATCATTCTCTCACTTGCAGAAAATGTGAAAACCCTTCATCGCCAGCCCTCGCCAGCCCGCTGATTGGTGCGGCTTACATTTGCCTCCTGGCGATCGGCACAGCTAATTCACTTGTTTGTGCTCTTTGGATTACAGGTTGTCCTCCACCCAACCCCTAACAGCCCCAAGCAGTCAGAGCTCCATAAAATGACGGTGACCAAGGCTTGCCCCGACCAAGATCTCAGGATCAAGCTGGCCATACGTATGGATAAACCACAGAACATGAAGCACTGCGGGTGAGAGAGAGAGACGCTGCCCGGCAACGCAGGCATTGATGGTCCCACGTGCCTTTCCATTTTTCCGAGTCTTTCTTTTGAAACTCCAGCCCTCTTGGCTCCTTGGCCTCGTTTCTAGTCGAGTAGCATGGAAAAATACTGTGAGGTGCACTACTCCACCTGGTGGACACCAGTGGGTGGTTTATTTGGTGTGATTAGAAGTACACAAAGAGCAATATTGAAAGCGACAACGATCATCAATTACATTTATGTAACCTTAGTGCTATTTATACAAATAATGATCATTAGTCATGGTTTCTCTTTGCGAGATTAATTCTTTAATGTGGGTTTGTCTTCTGTGTGAAAAATGTTTCCCCAGGTATCTGTGGGCTTTTGGGAAGAATGTGTGGAAGCGCTGGAAGAAGCGTTTCTTTGTTCTAGTGCAGGTGGGTCATCTCGAAATAAAATAAAAATAAAATAGCCAAACTGAAGTGGAAGTGAACCTCTGAGTTATGGTTTTTGCTTTTGCCGATTTTAAATGGTTTAAGATTTAACTGAAACATTACAGATGTCAGAACATCAGGTGTCTTTTGAGGATACAAATAATATTTGGTTAGACTGGTTGTATAAGAATTATAATGCTTACCATTATCCACCATAAGGATGGTTCGACTTTTTCGACTGTCCTTTGAAAATAGTGAATGAATCAAGAACCAGACGATGTTTTTTTCTGCAGCATTTGAAGTGACAATTGACCCTTTATTTTGCAGGTGAGTCAATATACGTTTGCCATGTGCAGCTACAGAGAGAAAAAGTCCGAGCCACAGGAGCTTCTCCAGCTGGACGGGTATACTGTGGACTACAGTGACCCCCAGCCAGGTGAGACAGGACACCGGCGCACACCGCACAGCCACGGGTGCGTGGACGCTGTTAAAAAAACACAAAATATCTGAACGGATCATCCCTCTGTCCCAGGCTTGGATGGCGGCCGGGCCTTCTTCAATGCCGTGAAGGAGGGCGACACCGTGATCTTTGCCAGTGATGACGAGCAGGATCGCATCCTGTGGGTCCAGGCCATGTACCGCGCCACCGGCCAGTCCCACAAGCCCGTCCCGCCCACTCAGGTCCAGAAACTCAACTCCAAAGGTGGCGCCTCCGCCCAAATGGACGCTCCCATTTCTCAGTTCTGTGAGTAGCCCCGAACACAACACCTTAAGCAGAAAAAGCTTAACGTTTCCATTCACCAAGCAGCGAAAGCTCTTACCCATATATGTCTCACGCCATGCGCTCCACACCGCAGTCACAAATTGTGCCGGTAGAGCTAACACACAAGCACGCACACACATGCACCGACCTGGCACAGATCCCTCCAGCATCTTCTGATAGACTTCCACTCATTGTCACCACTCCCGCGGCGTTTAAAGGTGCAATTCCATGCTATTCCATCCGCCTGTTCACAGGGAGCAACCAACCCGGGGGAAAAAAAGACTTTATCACACAGCAGCAAGATACGTTGTTCAAACTTCCTTAAAAAAACTAAATAGAGCCCCGCACAGGAGATTTGCAAGCACTCGAGCCTGTGGGGGTCGATTTGCGAAATCACCGTGTCGCAGGTTCTGCTGTTTCAATCAAGTAGTGGCACCGAAAGGGCAGCTGCAAGGGCGGCCGTGGTCCTGAGAGCGAGTCTCTCAGAGCGTTCCCTTCTAACCGAGTGACGGCCAGGCCGGACATGTTTGAAGTTGTAACCAATCTGTCACTGTACTTGCACCTCTAAGCAGCCCCCAGGTCAGTTAGCAAAGTGAAGGTAAGACTGTCTACAGCAGTGTGGCATCCGTACCAACTTCTCTCGTAACTGTCTCCTGTGTCCCACCTCGTCAAGGAAGGGCATACAATATTTATTGTCTGGTTAGTATCGTCTTAAAGTCCAAACCAGAAATGGTTGTCTTTAAATAATCCCTGTTTAACCCAGATGGTGTTATGGCCTGATTATGATTCGTTTCTCCGTATTTTAGACCAAAATTTCCAGCAAACATATTTTGGCTCACAGCACCACAAATATAGAATATATTTAGTGTCACATACTACTTAAAAATCCACAATAATAGATCCTGCTATTCAGAACAAAACATATTTTTGTGTGCATCACTTGACCAATTCTTTCTTTTCCTACTGTTCTTTTTTTTTTTTTTTATTAGAAAAATACAATTGGGATTTAATACAAATGCCAATAAAAATAACTAATAATATGATATTGTTTTTTCGTAAAAATAGTCATAATAAGTATACTTGTTCAGAGCCCCACGTCTATGTCACTCTTTTTTAATCATAGTTAATCGTTGTAGCTTGACTATATGAACTCTCTGAATTGGGCCAGTCTTCAGAATCTTCTCTATAAATTCTATGTTGTTTCTCCATTGGTTTCTTTGTCCAGTATGTGGTCGTTCTTGTGGTTAGTTGACGCCTCTGATGCCAGCTGTTGCCATTCAAAGCCTTCTCACAGTGGCACAGACCTCCTTCCCCTCCCTGAAACATTGTGGCACACCACGCGTACATGTTTCACCCCCTGGTGGTCTTGAATGGCACTGGGACCATAACATACACAGGCCTCCTGACTCCGCTGCAGTGGACCGATGGGAAAACCAGAGTTTTTATGAAGGTTCTGTGTGATTTGTTCACATTTTAACATCACACACCAGCAAGCGCTCCGGTAACTGTGGACCGGCTTAGTGTGTTGAGCTTTTCGCGTCGTAGATTGTACAGCAGATACAACAAATCAATATGATTTGTGAGGATATGATACTCATGGCTTTAAAAGGGGTACTCTTTAGACTTCCGTAGAGCTGATGGAATTACGGAAAACAATAATAACTAATACAAAATAATGTATTTAATTGAAAAGACCAAGACGACCAAACATCTAATTTGTAATGCAGAGTCCGTTATAAGTTGTGGCCTTCAGTTTCAACCTTACCTGCGTGGACACCATCATGACATCACCGGGTTATTTTTAAAGACTCGTCAACGTTCCTGGAGAGCCACTGAAGCAATTATACCACGTCTTTTAAAAGGCACAGCTAAAAAAGAAACTATATAAATGCCATAAATAATATATAAATATCTTACTATATTTATAAATAATGTAAATATATACTATCTATAAATAATCCTTTTTAAAAGTGGAAATAGTTGGTGCATTATTAAAAGAAAAGTGTTGAGGGGAAAACACTTATTTAAAATAGTTGTGCCCCTTTCATGTCCAAACTGAGAGTTGGGGATTAAAGCTACATAAGTAGATGAAGACACTTTAATTGTTGCAACCTTTAGGTTGAAATTAGTGGAATTAAAATCAGTGGAGTGCCCCTTTGGAAAAAATCAAATAAAGCTAAAACACCACACTTGATTTTCTTCAACCAGAACCTTCATATTCTCTTTCCTGTTCAAAAAAAGGCAGGCATCTTTTACACATTAAAGTGAGCCTGTCGGGCCTTTAGTTCATCGCGTGGGTGTATGGGTTTGCCAATGTCCCATTTAAAAGTAAGACTTCTGTTCTGTCAGACAGAGGGACAGCACTTTATGCGTCGCTCTCGACTTGTCCAGAATCCAGAGTGAATACACTGCAGTGGAGTGATGAGGATCGTAAATGATCTATTCCTCCCTCTTTCTGTCCTTGTCTCTTTATTTCTGTCTCTCTCTCTCTCTCTCTCTCTCTCTCCCTCCCTCTCATGCTGTCTCCCTCCTCTCTATCTAATAGGCCTCAACATCTGTTGTCAAGTTCACATATCCTCACATGTACCTCACGCACCACCGCCCACACACTCTCATGTTGGTATAGATTGTTGTTTTTGAGTTGTGTTTTCTTCTTCATGCTTTGCCTGTTTCCCTTCTTGAGTCATGCAACTGCCAGGTCAGGGTCTTTCGTGATTGCTCTCCTCCAGCCTTGTTGCTAGTCTTTATGTTATTCTGGTTTGTCCCTTCTTACCCTGCTGTCTTCTAGCTGGACTCAAGGGTAAGTGCTTCCCTGTAGCCGGCACAGCTCAGATAATCCCCGCTGATTATCTGACAAATGCAACGTTCTCTCTCTCTCTCTCTCTTCTTTCCCTCTTATCCTTTTTCACGTCTCGCTTCATGTCCTAGATATTAGTCGATAACCTTTTTTGTGTTTTTGACGACCTCTACTTGAGGATCCGAGTATAAGCATCCATTCGTGCCAGCATAGGATGCATGTCTTTTATTCAAACAACTTATTATTTGATTCAGTAATGGTTTCAAGTTCAAATTTCAGTCGTAACTGCATAATTGCCTTCTCTCTTGATTCATTATTGGTGATGGGACCCCTCAGAGTAAAGCAATGTGAAAGTGAAATGTGAAGTAAACATTTCTCGCGTTGCAATTATTACAATTACGTTACAATTTCTCGAGCTGAAAACAAACTGGTGAGTGTTTCACAGCAATTAGACGATGCTTATGAATATCAAACGCTTCTAGACATTCATGAAATGATAGCAATGAGGATCAAGTGTGAGTGTGATGACGGCGGTATTCGATGCGTGAGTGAAATTGGTCTTCGACACCTCCTTAGTGTTGCTCATGCTTTACCTCAGAGGGCTCAATTGCTTTTAGTTCCCTTTTCTTTGAGCTCGCTTGATGAGAGTTGGCAAATATGTACGCGGAGTATTCTGAATGCCAAAGACAAGGCGTAGCTAATGCCGCCCCCTCTTACGATAAAATACTCCGGATTCCCCTCCTCCTCCTCCTACTGTAGATGTAGATGGGCTTGTAGATAGAGGCTAGGCCGGTGTTACACCTCCAGAAAGGAGCGATCTCATTTTGATTTCTTTTGATTGCCCTTTGTTTGCCTGAATAGGAGAACACCTGTGTCATGTGTCCATACTTTTGTACAAATACAGGAGTTTCCATTCATTTCCCCCGTCTCCCGGAGAATGATACAGTTTTTGCCTCTGTCAGCTTCATGCTATTTACCCATGTACTTGCACCAAATTGTATTGCTACCCTATTAGAGTTCTCCAGTAGTGGTATGCCTGTTAGTGTGCTCTGTAGAGATCATGAATACACTGCAACATATTCAAGTATTGTCAACTTGCAAATGCGTAGAGAAAAAAAAAAAAAAGGAATGCCAAAAAAAAAAAATATATATATATATATATAAAAAAAAAATGCTAATTTGAAAGTGGGTCTGCAGATGTGCATGACGTTTAAAAAGTTCAATGAAAAGTCACAACGTTGTCCGGCATGTGATCATTTATTTTACTGAATGCAAAAGCACTCGCCTATTCACGTTGGCAATTTGGGGATTTCATTCATGGGGTTGACGTAATTATCTGGTTCTGTAAGTTACGGTGATGCTACCGCCGATTGTGTATTCTGGACTTCCGACTCCCATTTTGTCATTCCCTCCAACCGCAGGAGATCTATAAGCCCACTCACTGTGTGTCACAGCCAAACACCGGGGCACCCTCTGTTCTGTCCCTCTGTGGATGTCCTCCCACCGCCATAACACTCCGACACTTGTAGGACCACTGCCTTTGTCAAAGGTCGTCTTATCCCCACCAAACCCTTCTCCATCCCGTCACGTCGCTCACCTGGCCACCGACCGTCTTTGCTCAGTGTTTCCAGACTGTATGTGTTAACTGTCCTCCCTACCCCTTTACACTCTGACCTGAGCTGTACCTGTCCTGTCCTTCCCCTGTGAACAATCTCTATTTTCCATCGTTCACATTTTACTTGTGGCTTCGCGCAGGTCTTCCCCTTGTCAGATTAGTGGCCCAGGCCAAGCTAATTGCCTAATCCCGAATGGATGTGTAGCGTCCGGCTTACACCCTAGTCCCCCTTCCCTTTCACTAACCAGGAGGTTGGCAGATGTCCGTTTGTTCCCTTCAGCACTCTGTCCCTGCCGAGCCGAGATCAGGCCCTGTACCTCCCACCTTATGACCCTGAAATCATCATCATCACTCATGTCAGTGACTCATGGACATGACGCCTGTCACTCACACAGAGGACATGACACCATCTCTTTATGTGTATTTTGATTCATTCTCGTCCCCATCATTTTGTCTCTGACAGCCTTTAATTTGGAAAATAATGGTCGGTTCAGTCAGTAGATTTTATCCATATTACTTTAGGGAAGTAAATAAAGAAAACTGATTACTGATAATAATTCTATCTACAGTTCACATTTTGTTCAAAATTTTGTATACAACTTGATGTTTTTTTTCGCAATTGAATTTCACAGAATAAAACTGAACATCCTCTTGATACAGAGAGGGTTAGAACACCAGGAAGATCATGATTGATTTTCCAGCATCTATAACAAGACAGAAGTCTTTGACTCTTTGAGTTGATAGTTGTTGTTGTTTTTTAATATATATACTGCAAGAGTGTGTTCAAATGAAGTACTCTTGCAATATTTGTGGCTTTTTTTTTAACAGCACACATCTCTAAATTTGCCAGGCCCTGAGTGACATTCAACAGTAGCGAATGGCAGAATCTATTGGATACACTGAGAGGAGAATGCATAAAACGTTACTTCTTCAAACGCCCTTTGGACATGTCGAACATCAGTCAGTGGGACTTTTTTTTTTTTTTTTTTCGGAAGATTTACGCATGAGCATACAATAGGAGTCCCTCTCAGCTCAGCTTCAGATCAGTAGGGAAAAAAAACCCATCCACCCACTCATTAGATCTCTTTACGCAGTCTGACACAATGCAAGTTGACAATGTAAGCTGTGAGTGTTTATAATTTGCCCTTAGAAAATAGCCAAAAAGAAAAAAAAAGTGTGAAGTCTCGCTGTTTGGCCGTGCCTCACTGATGTCCTCTCCTCTGAACCATGTGCTTCTCCCTGTGCTGTCGGCTGGATAGACGCTGACAGAGCTCAGAAACATGGCATGGATGAGTTTATCTCCGCTAACCCCTGTAGCTTTGACCACGCCTCGCTTTTTGAGATGGTGCAGCGGCTCACTTTGGACCACAGGCTCAACGACACCTTCTGCTGCTTGGTGAGCGTCTCTCCGCTAATTGTAACGTCGCTGCATGGTACGTTTACAGCCAGCGGGCCGCTTTGGCTCTTACTGATGTGCCGTAACGCCTCCCCCTCCCCATCCGGTGTTTTTTGTGCTGCAGGGATGGTTCAGTCCGGGCCAGGTGTTTGTCTTGGACGAGTACTGTGCCAGGAACGGAGTTCGGGGATGTCACAGACATCTGTGTTACCTGCGCGACCTGCTGGAGAGGGCCGAAAACGGGGCCATCATTGACCCCACTCTTCTCCACTACAGCTTCGCTTTCTGCGCCTCCCATGTCCATGGGAACAGGTGTGCCCTAATCCCTTGTTATACTTTGTTTGTGCTTCTGTATGTGACGGTGCTGAACAGGATCGGAATGCCCATGAGATCGAAAGCTCCTTTGAGACAAATATGAATTCTACACCGTTGGGCAAAATGAAATCTCCTCTGCAGTACACTGCACAGAGTGGGTGGGCACACTTAATGACCCGTAAACAGTGGTCTAAGAAAATAATTGACTCAGCCTCATCAGAACCATCTTACGCATTTTTTTTTTTGTCTTCTATCTTTTGCCATATTTATATTTTTTGTTGCTTTCATGGTATTATGCTTTATTTATGTTTTGTTGAACTGTATGTTACGTTCTTAATCCATTTGACTGTCTATGTCTACATGTGTTATTGTTTTTCTACCCGTTTTCTTTGTTTTCTTTCTCTCCCTGTCCCTTGTTGCCATAGTCTCTTACTGTCCATATTATTCATCCTCCCATGCGTCCGCTAAAGTCAGAGAGGGCAACAATTACTGGGGGCCGCGGGGCTATGAGGCCCTCATTTCCGCAAAGAGCTGCCAAAGTCCAGATCCGCGCGCTGCCCCTAAACGAGTATGCATATTCAAGTTTAGAAAGAGAAAGGATTCCAAAATACCACTCTTTCAAGGCCCCAAAAGGTGAGAACTTGTCGATTATTTGTATGTGTAACACAAATGGAGCTCGAGAGACACGATCTCACACAATTTGCAGTCAGTTTCCAGGGAAGTGATGGCTGCCAGCATGTGTCCTTTTGTCTTTATTGGAGTTCCTGTTGGACTCGGATGCGATACTGCGTTAATTGAACCCCCTGCAGGGATTTGCAGCTGGCTTTAAAGTATGTGGGTGTGATCCTCATAGGCCCGATGGGCTGAGCACAGTGAAGGTGGATGAGAAGGAGCGCTTCGAAGACATCAAGGAGCGGTTGCGTGTGATTTTGGAAAACCAGATTGTAAATTTCAGGTGACTACCAACTAACCCCCTGCACGTTACCTCAACACATTGCGCAGCGCATTACCTTATGTTTTCCAACCGTCGTTAAAATGCGTCTTTATTGTCCTCCTTTCTAGATATTTTTTCCCTTTCGGACGCCCAGAAGGGGCACTGAAGGCCACGTTATCCTTGCTGGAGAGGGTTTGTAAAAAAAACAAAAAAAACATCTGCCATGAAAGAATGATAATGATGTAATAAAAAGAACTTACCCAGTTCCTCTTTAACATGGCTTGTAGGTCCTGATGAAGGACATCGTGACGCCAGTTCCCCCGGAAGAGGTGAAAGGGGTTATCCGCAAATGTTTGGAGCAGGCCGCTCAGCTCAACTACCAGCGGATTCAAGAATACGCAAAAATTGAAGGTAACCAAAAACACACAATCCAACATCACACATTGACAAATGGAGCTATTGTCTTAGTGATAGAATTAGAAAAACACTCCAGTATTATGCATTTATTTGGTACGGTTTCAGATTGAAATGCTCCGTGGTTGTGTGTGGAATAAGAAGGGGTATAGCTGGTTTGGATTTTCTACCCCACTCTAATTGTATTTATCCTGCTCTTGTCACTGTTATCTATTTATGGATTCATATTTGCACTTCCCCTTGACATATGGTATATTTGTGTCCACACCCTCCCGGATGATTTGTGGCATCCCAAATTATTTGGGACACTTCCTGTCTCAGCCCAATAACTCTCTCCTTTGTTTCAGGCCTGCTTTAGCTCTGTGCTGTTCAGTAGGTCACGTTGGCTTTTGTGTAGAGGTGTGTGAGTAAAAATGCATTCAAATCCAAAGCCCTGAAAGCTGTTCATGTGCTGATCTCTCATTGTGCCATGACTATTTGAACTGTGTGGTAATCCGGCCTCTGAGCGAGGCAAGGAGTTCAGGAGTTCTGTGAGTTCAGCTTAACTGAATGTCCTGGCTTCCCAGTGGATGCCCACGTCCCCTCTCCCATTATTTTACCGTAGCCGTTACCTCCCCGATTCCTCTGCCCCCCCCCTTGAATTACCGGCAGCTCTCCCCTCTGTCCCCTCTGTCCCCTCTGTCCCCCTCTGTCCCTCTCTGTCTCACGCTCTTGGTGACGACCACCATCTTCTGCTCCCTGTCTGCTCTGCTTTTTTTTCTCTCCTCACTTAGTTAGGCTATAGCTAGTTGGCTTTTAACCCCTATGTAGGTATGCTGGGCTTGAACACGTGCAAAACCAGCATCAGACACCTGCATGTGCTTTTAGGCGTGACAACATGACCTCTCTTTATCGGCATGGTTACCTGGCAGAAAAGAATACATCAACGGCAAGGCATTTTATAATGTCTTATTATCCCTTGCTGTGTCTTTTCCTCCGGTATGTTCATCAGATGCATTGGGAAAGTCCCCAGGGTGCTAAAGATGCTAAGGGTTGAAACCTTGCTATCTTGCCATGCCATGTGACTTGATTTCCCACTGTCCTTGTGAGGTACCTGGGTCAAACCAAACCAAACCCCTGACTCTTCTTCTGGGCGCCCTGCCCGGCTGAACATGGTATTCACCCGGACAGCTCCTCTTCCCATCAGCCTCTGACCCTCTATCCTTCCCACCTCTGACCCCAGCCTCTTGCATGCCCCGCTCCTTTTTCGTAGGGAAAAGAAGGGAAATGTATGAGCACCCTGTCTTCTGCTTGGCGTCTCAAGTGATGGATTTAACCATCCGTGAGTACCTCCATCATCCTCTCCCCGCTCCCCCGCCTTCTCCTCTTTCTTTTAAACGCTCTTTCACCTCATCCCCTTCTTTTCTTTCTGCCTCCCCCCTCTCTTCTCAGAGATGTCGCCTCCTGCCATGCTTGTTTTTTTTTTTTTTAATCTGTCTGTGAGAGTGAGCGAGGAGCGCACCGGTTGAGAGATCTGAGCCCCACCGTGCCGAATCAGTGGGGGGGTTCTTTCCTCTTTTTTTTTTTAAGTGCCATCTGTTTGTGATGGACATGAATGAGCAGTCTGGTCTGTTAGCTTCTTTTGTTTTGGTTGGATGCCCATTCCTTTGACTTGAATGCATTTTTACATTGCTTACATTGTTATCTCCTCCAGTCATTTGGTCTGATCATGTCTCAGTGGTGTGCTGTGCCAAACAGGTAGGCCTTTTCCTGCACTGTGACACCAGAGATAGTGAAGGAGCATTGAGTTATTGTATGTGGCGGACAGGGTAGGTTATCTGAATTGAACCGCTCCTGTTTGTGCTCCTGTGTATCCTGAATTCAAGTCACCCAGTGTGTCCCGTCTATGATCCTGGCAGCTGTTTGTGTGTCCTACCTGTTTGCAATAGTCGATGCTTTTGTCTGTTTGTTAAGAAACATCTTATCACTGTTTTAATTTGCAGTTTTCCACAGGGTGGTGTTTTGAGTGTTTCCGTTTATTATATGTTTGTGATGTATGTGATGTTGCCTAGAAACTGCCCTCTGCGGAGCTGAAAATGTCCCAACAGACTCTTTGAAAGGGTCACATGGTGAAGAATAACAACTCTGAGCTCCCCCCCTGTAACATGAAAATGACCCCACAACCGTGCTATTTCTAAACATCTCCTCTTCTTTATCTTTTCTCTCCTTTTTTTTTCTCGCTGAAGTTGAGAAAGGTCAAAAGGATCAAAAGGATCCAGGTGAACTGCTGTCTAGCTTGTGGTTTTGCCACAGTGCACACACACAAACACACACATACACATCAACCCTTCACGCACATATAATTAACCATTAGATACTGCACGTATGCATGTACTGTATGCACAGACCTAACTTAAACACACTCGCGTACACACTTATTTTACTATTCAAATGTTTTAAGAATCTACTTTCACGGAGCAAATGTAGCAGAGACCCTCTTAATTCATATCATTTAAGATCTTCTATATATATTTTTCAATAGGTATTATATTGTTGCATGCAGTGATAAAATTAATAATGTAATTTTTGCATGTACATTTATAGAGTGCTGTTAATAACAAAAAATAATATACTATTTACCTACATGTTAAAGCAAAAACAGGTGGGAAAAAAAGGGACATGAGCAACATTGAAATGTAAACCTTCTCATCAAATGCAACAGCAATGAACATACATCTCAGGATTGTACATTTGTATATAAAATGTACATTATTTTGTGAACATCATATATTATCTTTTATGGTTGCGCATTTAAATCAAACGTCATTTTAGATCATTTAAGGGTCAGTTCCACCACATTCAGAAAACAAACAAACAAACAAAAATAGAAAACAGATCATCATAGTTAAACCACACTTTTGTTGTTTGTGTTCAAATTTGGATTGAACTGGCCCTTTGATATTTCACCAAAGGCAGACACACTGCAGAGTGGTGTCTATTGTTTGATCAATGCAATATATCATTTTAAATCCCGTCATGGATATATTGCATACAATATCTGATTGAAATGCCCTAATGGCGTTCGTGAAGCCCTGCTGTGCTGCCCTTTCTACACAAACCTTGATTCATGTTTTGTTAATTTTTTTTTCCAATCTGCTCTCAGAGCTGTCCCTAACCGGACATTGTGACCACGGGATATACGGTTACTGTAACAAAAATCCATGTGATTCCTCCATTAGTGTCGATTAAATGTCCCTGAAGTCATTGGCTGGAGTATTACATCGGCTATTTAGACATCTCAGATTTCCCCAGATATTCCTACATGGGAAGTGGAGGTGTAACTTACACCTGCAGAGATTCTTTATTTAATCGGTTACACAGCCTGGATACAATAATCGATACAGGAATTCATTTGGGCCAAGTAAAAATGTCGAAATAATCTTTTTAAGAACATTTTAAGACTGGGTAAAATAAAAGCGAGAACAATAAAAAACCCCAAATCAAAACCGCGGTTTAAAATGAGACTGCCTTTGTTTTATGTAAAGTTATGTATTTATGTGCTTTTGATTTCTGATGTATGTAACCATTTGGTTCCATGTTTAAATTCTACACATCATATCACATAGTGCACTATGAATATTCCCATTTCATGACATGTAAGTGTCTTACTCGTTCATTCTGTCAGCAAAGCTATAAGCAAGTGATTCAGAGCTTTTGCAGACTACAGTCCAAAGTCAATAACTATCAGTTAGAGAAAGAACAGGCCAAAATAGCTTTAGTGCACAAAACCTGAGACAACAAAATTGCATCGTCAAAAATATTGATTATCACACATTTTGGGGCATTTATCCATCTATTGGTAACTGCTCACGTTACCAATTTTAATAGCGTCAAGTTTTTTTTTAAGGGACTCTAAGCCTAAAGCCTAAGCCTTAAAGGGACCTTAAGCATCTAGTGAACTAAATACCTCGACATTTTTATTTGATTTTTGATTTTATTATACAGTTTGACTTCAGGTAGTGGTATTTGTCCAAGGCACGAGACAGCTCCTTATTCAGTACCGCTTCACTATATGCATGCTTTTGATGCAACATCACCCCTCCATCTCAACGCCACTTTTACCTACAAACACATCATTTCTGTTGCTTCATGTCATGCATTCTAAAAATGCATAAAACAATGACAACACACTTGATTTGTCTAGGAGCCGTTGTAAGTAAACATCACAGTGTAAGTGCTGTGCTTGTACTTTTATTAAATGCTCACATATATAGATAGGGAGATTCTCCTGAATAGTTATCAAAAAAATCCCCCTGGAATCCTTCTCTGTGCTTGACTAACCACTCATCCCTCGCCCTCATCCTTTTGTCTCAGAGAACGTAGGCCGCTTAGTCACGCCTGCCAAAAAGCTGGAGGAAACAATTCGCCTGGCGGAGTTAGTCATAGAGGTCCTCCAGCAGAACCAGGAACACCACGCGGAGGTGAGTGAGAACCCTCTCCTCCTTAAAAAAACCCCACTTTCCCTCTATTCTCTCCGTCTTATCTCACACTGCCCCACAGCAGGGAGTTAGTCTTATCAGGCTTATCAGTCTATAAATAAAGCATCTTTCATCAAAAAAAAAAAAAAAAAAAAGGGTATTTAATTTAGTATCATTACAATTGCTGTTGGACAGACGATGGCTACGTGGAATCAGAGTTGCTCCGTTTGTTTGAGCAAAGGTTGTGAATTAGATAATATATGAAAATAATATACTTATTTATATTTATATGGTCATATATATATATATATATATTATTGCAGTTCTTTGCCTCAGTTTGGAGTTCGCAGCACAGTGTCGCAATGTTCAATAAGGCGCTGAGAAAGGGTTATGTGTTATTCAAGGTAGTTCAGTTTGAACAAATGCTAAGGAGGGTAAACAGAACGCAAAACAGTTAATGTCACTCGTGGCTTCAGTTTACTCTATAAGACCAAACATCCAGAGGGCCAGAAAGCTTACTAATTGAAAAAACAAAAATAAAGTACACGTGATGTACTGCTGAAAAATGCTTCCCTTTTGCATCCCGTTTGCTACCATATACATCCAGCTGATGGAGAGCATGATGCACATGTAGTTGTGTATTTCTGAAGGTGATCCAGTGTAAACTTAGAATATGCAGATAAAGCAGATTTATTGTATCTCTCTGAATATGCTTGACAGGCGGCAGTCACAAGTTCTGGAGATCAATCGGTACAGTATTTTTATTTCTTTTTTCCCTCTTCAGTCCCCATCACGCCCCCCCCCCCTTTTTTTTTTTTTTTTTTTTTTTTTGGCATGTGCGCAACTACGGCAAAGAAGCACCTTTTTAGGCCGAGAATGAGCTCATAGATAATATGCCTTTAAGCTATAGCGGCGAGAAAAATAATTATGAAAAATAAGAAAAGACACTGTAGCTTGGACAACATAATTGAGACCATAAAGCATGTTCATCGGGCCATAAAGAGGTTTCCTTTCTCTCCAAGCATGCTGAACCAGTAAATTCCCCAAAGTATGCTCCATGTGAACCTTTGAAGTTTGACCCGCCATAAACATTTGTCCCCCCCCCCCTCCATCCAACGATTAATTTCACAGTCCGCACTTTTCCAAGCATTACCCCCCCCCTCGGCTTCTCCTCTTCCATCCCTCTCTGCTGTCTATTGTTAGTCTACGGACCCTTATGAAGCAATGCCTCAAAGATACATTATTGTTCTCTACATCTGTGTTCTCACTGTCATATGATTGGTGACTGTCCGAGCAGGGGAAAGAGGTATGTAGTCCAGTTGAATGAGAAAACCTCCCATAATGCTCCGTGCATGTCCAGTAGATAATGCTACGCCCCGCCCCCCCTCCCTCACCTCTCTCAGGATTGGTCCCTTAACACAGCCGCATTGACACAGCACTGTAGCGCTGAACACCTGGTCTGCCGCAGGGCTCTCCGCGTCCTGTTATGTAGCCATTAACCACTGTCAAAGGTCGGAGGCCATCAGCCTGGCGACCTTTGAGCGATTGCCCACCCTAACTTGACTGGAACCCCTGTCCGTCCGTAATAAGAGTGCCTCTCCTCTCCTTGAATGTGATGGAGATCTTTGTTTGCTGCCTGTTTATGTAAAACTAGAACTGTCAAGCTGTTAGAAAAAAATTCAGGGGGATGTGGGCAGGTAAGTAGGCAGGTAAGTAGGCTGTGCTTCCGACTGCCACGGTGGTGGTTCAAGCCTGGAGGTGGAAAAAAAAGGGACAATTACCGCAAAAGAAAGCATGCAGTATAATTTGGATTAAGATTAAGCTTTTTTTTTTTTATTGAACTTGGCAACTTGCTGGTCTGAATGTTAAGCAAATAAGCAAAGCCAAGACTGCTAGCAAAGCAGCAGGCTGTACCTCGACTGTCAAAGGGGGCGACGAGGTCCTGACGGGGCTGGAAAAAGGTCCAGCAGAAACCTCAGAGACTCACTTCACTAATTGGAACGAACGCGCTCCAACACAAGAGAAGCTGTGTGCTGCAGTCTTTGGCGTGCCTGAGTCCAAGATGTGCATGAGTCACATTCGCATCTCGTGAGCTCTGGGTCTGTCGGCGATGTGAATGGCGGACGCCCACCAGGGAAAAGCATGCAGGAAGCTCCACATTTGCATGAGAAAAAGCACCTCTAACCCGCAGATGGCTAGATACTGTTTGGGATGTAACCAGGCCCCGAAGCTGCAAACTAAACTAATCCCATCAATAAAAGCTGTGGATTCATAGTTTGTAACGAGAAGCACACACACGCACGCACACACACACAGATAATACAGAGAGGTGTGAGGTGTTTCCTTTACTTTCTGTAAAACTATGCTTGCAAGTCCGCACACAATAACTCATTATTCAATAATGTCCTTATTTCTTAAAGCTAGACAACAGATGACATCCAAAGCACAATGAAATATGATGAATTCACTTTAAAATTTGGGAAATTGGCGTTCTTTCTTTCTTGTTTATGTAATGTTAATGCCAGTCCAGTATCTACTAGCTTCATATTTGAGATTGACGTGGGACTGGTATCAGTCCTCCAGTTTATCTCTCAGTACGGATTGGAATATGCCTATTTCACACCCTTTTCCTCGACCATATATACTGCATACATGAATGGCATCCAATGGTGTTTCATTTTGAGCTCCAGTTTTGTGCGATGGCTCCTCCTTCCTTGCTCCCTGTGTCTCCTCATCCCTCAGCAGCAGCCCTGGTTCACCCTCTTCCCTCCCCTCCTGCTGTGTCTTTAGGCGTTTGCATGGTGGACAGACCTCATGGTGGAGCATGCAGAAAACTTCCTGGCCCTTTACGCCATCGACATGGATGCCGCTCTGGAGATCCAATCGCCAGAGAGCTGGGACAGCTTCCCCCTGTTCCAGCTGCTCAACGACTTCCTCCGGACCGACTGTAAGCTTCCCCCTTTTATGTTATATCCGCTTCAGGTGGTGTCTTTGCTTAAACCAAGGCATTAATCTCATGCCGTGTCAACAATTCCCCCTTTTTTCCTTTTTCTTTTTTTTTTTTTTCTTTTTGCACAGATCATCTGTGCAATGGAAAGTTCCACAAACACCTTCAGGATCTGTACGCTCCCCTGGTGGTTAGATATGTGGATCTGATGGAGTCCTCCATCGCACAGTCAATTCACAAGGGCTTTGAGCGAGAGTCCTGGGAGCCTGTAAAGTAAGGAGCTTCCGCCTTCACAGCTAGGCTCTGGGATGATTTCAGATGCCAGTCTTTTATATTTAGGCGACTGACTGACTGACTGCGTGGAGGCTGAGAAATCTGGGAGAGCAGCAGAGTTTGCCCAGGCTTCCTGTAGGTTCACTTTTAAAGAATGAGTGGGCGGAATGACCTCTTTTTCCCGTGGAAAAAATAAATAAATAGGTTATTTATCCTCTAAATAGTCTTTGACTAATGTATGTATCTCACCAATCTCTCTCCAACACATTGGGGTCAGGGCCACATCTAATATTTCTGTTTTTGTTTTGTGAACTAACCTTCATAATGTGTGCTTTGACATGTTGCCAGAAAACGAGAAACCTCCGGTCTGTTTTGTTGCTGTTATTTACTTATTTGTTGTGGCTTTCACACTTTTGCTTTGGCATTTTTTAATGCAGAGATTACCTCTACGATTTATGACTATAAAACGGTCATTTTTCCTTTCAGTATTATGTCGCTTCTCACTTTCCACCCATTTAATACAGTGTATGTGTGCATCTGAGTCCAGCCCTCTTTACTCTGTAGGTCTTATATTTTCTTATATGACGTGTGTGTGTGTGTGTGAGTCTTTGATAAGTAACGTCGGCCTTGTTTACGTGTGCTACTGTACATTTCCGCCCTCCACTCCACTGTTATGGATACTTTTTTTTTTCTTTTTGTCTGTCTTTTCTGCAGGAGTTTAACAAGTAATCTGCCCAATGTGAATCTACCAAATGTGAACCTCCAAATTCCCAAAGTACCAAATCTGCCCGTGCCAGTAGCAGGACTATCAGTTAACCTTCCACAAATGCCTAGCTTTTCTACCCCGTCATGGATGGCTGCTATATATGACTCCGAGTGTGTATTCAACTAGTTTACTTTAGAAATGTTTAAATACGCAGAGTCTGCCTTGGTATGGAAATGCCCTTAGACAAAGACATGTATAAGAAAGGACACAATTTGACGCAAAACGTATATATAGCAATTTGTCCCGTGTGGATCTGGACAAAAATGCTTCAAAAATGAAAAGTATAACTACGAGAGATATTTCGCGCATCGTTAGTGAACACTCTTAACACTTCATGTTCATGCCAAGGCGGCTCTGAGAGGTGTTAGAGTAGATGGGGTTCTGCTTTCTTAAATGAGAGGCTCTGGCACTCTCATTTGTTTTAGCATGCATGCCGTTGAGCTGAGGTGTGGAGATACAGGCCAAAACTAAAAACAAAAGATATAACGGTAAATGCTTGAAAATATACCTCCAATTCGATTCGGGGATTGACTGCGCACAGAAGAGAACAAAAAACAATATGCCCCCATTTGAAAACATTTGAAATGTCAAGATCTCGGTTCCACAAGAGATGTATCTCCTCTGAGTTTGCTTTAGTGATTTTTAGCGTACTTTCAGACAGTACATGGCTGTAGGCTCATTTCTGACCGTGATCATCTGCTGGTAGTCTGATTGGGAGAGGGGAGGGCGAGCTGAGTCGACGATGACGATTACATGGAGAGGCCTGTGTCTCCCCATGTCGTCGCCTTCCCGACCAGTCCCGCATCTTTCCTGTGGCACGTTCCCAATCAGCACCACTCGGGATGGCCACAAAGGTCTGCATGGTTTGTCCGGTAATTGATCCAGGGCCCCACCCGACCTGGGGACATGGGTGTTGAGAGAGGGCCTGTGATGGTGAAAATCAATTTGGAAATGTACACTTTTGCCGGAAAACACCGGAAACCCCACATGGGACCATTTTCTTACATGCCCTCCCTCACTTCTCCATTCCCTTTTGTCCTGACACAGTTGGATTAGCTGCTGTGTCTGCAGTGACTTTACCCGCATGTGGCCACTTCACATTCCGGTCAATAACCATACTTCACACTAGCATGGTTATTGATTTGTTACAGTGAACCCTGTCCACTCCTTTTCACCCATACACTGACTGTCCGGAAACATCTGAACAAACCTCTGATTGGACGTGTCAGTATATGGTCGGCGCACCCCCCCCCCCCCCCCCCCAACATCTGAACAAACCTCTGATTGGACGTGTCAGTATACGGCGCCCCCCCCCCCCCCCCAACCCTAACCCTCACCCACCCTCCTTCCCACCTTTTGACCCCCTCTCCCCAGCAGGGTGACCTTTGTCTTCTGACCTGTATGTGTGTGTGCGTGGGTGTGTTTGGTTCGGTGGCAGTAATGGCTCTGGGACATCGGAGGATCTCTTCTGGAAGCTGGACGCCCTCCAGACCTTCATCAGGGACCTGCACTGGCCTGAGGAGGAGTTTGCCAAACACCTCGAGAGTCGCATCCAGCTCATGTCAAGCAACATGATCGAGAACTGCGTCAAGCGGTGAGTTTGTGCCTGAGAGGAAGAATGTGCGACTGAAGCCGAAATGACACTTTACTCCGTTTTTCATATCATAGGAAGTATTAATACTTCACTTTCCATTGCAGCACCAGGATGGCATTCGAGTCCAAGCTGACAAAGAGCAGCAAGTCCACAGATTTCCGCATTTCTCCAACATTATGCACCATGTTCAATGTGATGGTGGATGCCAAGGACCAGTCAGCTAAACTGTGTGCAATGGAGATGGGCCAAGAGGTAAAACCTTCACCTGTGACAGTTATGTGTACACATAATACAAATGTGTCTGTTTGATAGCCACTAACATACGTTATTTTGTCGAAAATGCCATTCTTAGAAACAGTACCACACCCAAATAGACGAGCTGATTGAAGAAAGTGTAAAGGACATGATCCAGCTCCTGGTCGCAAAGGTAAATGTGTACATCAGCCAAGGAATCAATGTAATACTTTGAAAAAAGGATCAGAAGATAGGAAAAGGACAGTACTGGACCTTCTTTAGGTATGGCTTGACTCCTGCTCCCTCCTTTGTTTTTCTCAGTTTGTTGTCATTCTGGAGAGTGTGTTGGCTAAGATCTCCAGATATGATGAAGGCACTCTCTTCTCCTCATTCCTGTCATTCACGGTAAGTACAAGACGATTCTTCGAATTGTCCTTGGTCCAGCTAAATACTGTATGATTTTGGAATCATACGGTAACCCATGGTTTGCTTATCATTGCATACTATGTAGATAGTCCACAATTTACAAGTAGGTGCTAAAGAAAAACCGGAATGAGTCCTCATACTCGTAATGCTTTATTTTTCTGTTTCTCTAATGGTCTGGTACAAACTCCGCCTGTTCTTGTGATTTCAGGTGAAAGCTGCCTCAAAATACGTGGATGTCCCTGTAAGTCTAATACCAGCCTACTCCCCTGTTTGCTTATGAACGTGTGCGCATTTATTTAACAGTTGAACACATTCTTGTGAACCTAAATGAACCTTGCTGTGTTTCCTTTCTTTGTTGTTCAGAAACCCGGCATGGATGTGGCCGATGGCTACGTGACCTTTGTGCGCCACTCTCAGGATATTCTTCGTGATAAGGTCAATGAGGAGGTGTATATAGAAAGGTTATTTGATGTAAGTAAGATGCCGTCTCCTCCTTACAACAAGGGAGGGGCCTTACAAAATGTGTCAAAACAACAGGGCAGAGAGGGATAAGTCCCATTTTGAGACCAGGAAATGTAATTCCGCCTGGCAGGAGAGGCTTTTCTGATCCTCTACCCTCCACGACTTCTCTATTTCTTCCTTTCTCTCTTCTCTCTGAACCTTAGCTGCTGCCCTCTGCATTCTGGTGTGCTTTTGGGCCTTTGTGTATTCCCCCCCCCCCTCCAAAAAAGGAAACTTTGATTTACAAAGAGTCCATAAAAGCATCCTCAAAAAAAGGATTATCTGAAGCAGTGCTCTCTGGAAAAAAAACAACAAAAAAAAAACAGTACTATCCCACCGCGATGGTATGACAGCACACAGGCTTGTATTTTTAGCCAACCGCTGTGCTTTCAGAGTCTTCCGCACCAAGCATGTCGGCCTCCTGAACGATTGACACTCAGCCCTCTTGGTCCAGTCCACGGGGCGGCACCTTGGCAGTTTTTCTACGTACTAACTGAAAAGGCTGGATGTGAGACGCACTGCTGGATGGGCCCGAGGCGTCATCGTGATGTCAAACTCAGAGGCGGACATGTCACATGCCCTCGTTCTGCCAGAGCACTGGTTCCCAACCCAGAGGTCAACGCCACATAGTCCTTCTTAATTCGTTTGTCGCGCTTTTCATGAGGAATACCTCTACGGCAGCCTGTCACGACCGTTTGAAGAGGTAAAGTCCAGCGCAAACATGAGTCACCACAGACAGAAAGTGATGCCAAGCCATCATTACTGATTAGTAAGCCGGATATTTTTCCCAGTGATCAATCATTGGGTCTATTCGACGAAACACCAAAGAAAGGACCTGAGACCAATGTATGAGACTTTCTCTGACAGCAGCAACAATTAACAGCTCAGTTGCAGCCAAGGAATATCTTCTATCAATAATGTCTCCGGTGACTTACACCTCTTGACGGTGATGGTGCCACAAATGAAATGAACTGAGATCTAAAGACTAACCTGAATCCAAGTTGCCAGTTGAACCTTAACATAGCCGGCGCGACAGCTTCCTAAAGCTGTGGTGACGGACCACGAGCAGGAGTGACCACAGAGGTTGGGAACCGGTGTATTAGAGGGTGACGAGAGCACTGTCTTAGACAAACATAATCCGAAAAAAGGGATACATTGGCAGTAATGTGTCCTCCATGTGTGATTTGAACGACACATAATTGTGAGTCGTGTGCCTCATGTCATTTGAAATTGCGGGCGCGGACCTAGGTCTCCGCAGGCGTGTGGCGGCTTTGTGTGTTGTTGACAGATTCGCAGCTCTGTGAGGCGGAGACGCAAAGTTCTAATGTCTGAGAGACGGGCAGACGTCGTCTCCCCCTATGGTTTCCCGTTTTCATGTTGGCTGTAGAAGCAGCAGTCTTCTGCCGGATTAATATTCGTTTTTTGCTGTTGTTGTCGTCGTTGTTGTTGTTGTTGTTGTTGTGAGAGTGTGAGCCGTGGTCCTGTTGTGAAGTGTGTCTGCTTTTGTCTTCGAGGTCCACACTGGCTCCCCTGTGTTGTTTTTCCGAGCGTTCCCGCCGTGTCCTCTGTGTGGCCCCCTGAAATGCTCCCCAAATCCTACTCGGCACTGTGAATTAAATATCTCGCCAGCTGTGAATGTCTCAGGGTTTAGCATTTTAAATCATTCTTCAGTTCGAGGGTGTCAATGTTTCTCTCTTTGCATTGGCATGCATTTCCATTCATCCCACCATTTGCATGCATGCGAAAAATGTTTCTGGATGTTGCGCAGGCTCTACCTTATCTCTCTTTCACTAATTTATTTCAATCCTTTTTATCTCCTCTTTTCTGATTGACACCATTGCTGCTGCCTCCTCTCTTCCAAAAAGGGGCTCTTAATCTCTAGTGTGGCGTTGTTTTATCACATTATGTTGGTTGGCATGATTTTAGAGTCAAATAATCTTCCTGTGTACATCTTCTAGCATGACCCTCCTACTCAGAGTTCTGCCTCATTTGCACATAGAGCAGTCTTCCTTAGCACGTACTCTGCCACCCGCCTATTGGCGAGGTCTGCATGCACTGCACGCTCAACTCGACTGTGAAGTGGACAGGCATCTGCATATCCAGGCCTCAAGTTCAAAACCACTCAACCATAATCGTGACGCAAATAAAGGAAAAAACAAACCAGGAGAACCGAACCAATTCCCAAATCCCCAAACTTCTAATCTGGGCCTTATTAACCGTCCTGCATTCCTGCCTACTCACATGTTTAAAGTTGAATTCTTTTTCTTGACTTCGGAATTAAGACAACTGTTTCTATTCGACTTGGGCGCTCTTCTCTTGTAACTTTAAGCTCGTGGAGTCTGGGGAGCCACTACCCAAGGCAAAGTGGGGGGGGCCCCCAGGCCAAAGGGGGGGGGGGGGGGGAAGTTGCAAGAAAAAAGCACCGCTGCTCCCTGCCTGCGAACCATTTACTCACTTTCATTCTATTTTTCTTTTTCGTATGAACTTGTGTCAAAAGTACAATTTGAATTCCTTGTTATAGATGTCTAACTCCAGTGCAGGGTATTTTAAATGCATACAGGAATGTCCTCTTGAAAAAATGATAGGCATTTTAATTAAGGCAGATTGATGGGCCATGCAAGTTTTACAAATATTTTAACTCCATTTTTAGTATTTGAAAGGATAATTACATAGATAGATGGATAAACCCTTTATCATTTTTTTACTTCAATAGTTTGTCACTGCACCAATAGAGTAAGTTACTGAGTAAATTTCTCTAAGCTGCCCTTTTTTATCTACTTGGAGTGCTATGAATCTAGGTGTGTGGATGTCCAGTTGCGTGCGTGTGTGCGTGCGTGAGGCAGTGGAGACATTTAAAAAGACAAACCATAAGGTCCAAATTCTACAAATTCATAGGTTTGAATTAGATCATATTTAGCCTCATTCAGCCAAGTTTGAAGTTTCCCATTCAACTAGTTGTTTAGACAAAATTAATGTTTGTCTTAAGATGACCGTTTGGAAAAAAAGAAAAACACAAAGATAGCTCCTCTCAAATTTACTCACAAACCACCCCCCCATGAAGCAGATCAGCTCAGTTTGTAATGAGTAAATTCTTAAGAAATAATTATATACAGATTATTATTATTCTTTCACTTCGATTATGGCTTAGATTTTATACTCATTTATGTTGTTTTTTTTTTTTTTTGGTTTTCAAGTCTTGAGAGCAACTAGCCAGAAGCACTAGGCAGAAGATTCCCTGTGTCATGATGGTGACAATATTGCCCAATCTAAGATGCATGATCAAAAACAAAAGAGAAAGCACTCGGCATTGTAGCTTATAAGATTTCTTTATTTTGAAAATGAATTCCCTCCTCCATCACCACGGCCTGTTCACTTGCATTGGCGTCTGACTCCGACTCGTGAGATGCAAGAATGTCCGTCTTGTGAAGTGGGACAGAGACTCGACGTTAATCCTCATCAACTGCTCACATGGGTGAAATGAAATGAGAAACCCATTGTGGAGGTTTTATTGAAGTGATGCCGAAATGCACACACGGGTGTGCTTGAGTGTTTGGTGTTACCGTCATAGGCGCCGTGTGTTTAGTCGAGGTTCACCATGTGTGTGTGTCCCCCAGGTTAGTTTGACGTGACGAGGTCTTGGGTATGTGTGAGTGTGTGTTTGTGTGTTTCAGCAATGGTACACTGCCACCATGAACCTGCTGGGGACCTGGCTCACTGAGCGCATGGATCAGCAGCTCCACGTCTACCAGCTCAAGATCCTCATCAGGATCACAAAGGTAGCACAGCAGACCTGCTGGATGAAAGCACACCGACGTGTCTCCGTGGGCCACGCTGTCTTCATGTCTCTCTGTCCCCCTGTAGAAAAAGTACAGGGACTTCCGCCTGCAGGGCGTCCTCGACTCCACCCTGAACAGCAAGATGTACGACACCGTGCGCAACAGGCTGACCCTGGAAGAGGCCACGGCCTCGGTGAGGGAAGGAGCCAACACCCCCCCCCCCCCCCCCCCAAAAAAAGTCTTCACCCTGAACCCCCTTTAACACTTTTGACTTTTAGCCTGGTTACCGATGCATGTACCAACTCAGATAGCCACTCTAGGACCTCTTTGTCAGCTCGAAATGCCTATGAAGGAACTATTAACTATAAAAAAAAAAAAATAGTACTTATACTGAGGAAAATCTAAATAAAAATGTTTAAAAAATAACCATGATTGGCAGTTTAGCTGTGTCATGATAAAGATAGCACCTATCTTTGTTTCATTCATTTCTAAATTCATTCCTATGTGTTACTAAGCAATATGGAGAACCATTTGTTTGAATAATGTTGAGTGAGATTAATAGGTGTGTCCCTGTCCAATGCAAACCTATATGGCGCTTCTTTGTCGTATTCTACATTCATTAATGGTACACTGTCGTGATGAAGAGTGTGTGGACCCTTTTCTTTGTCTTGTCTGTTTTTAAGTGAATGCCAACTGCTTCAAACTGAAAATAAACCTCTGTATTTGTTTACGGCTGTTACAGATTAACTGTTGTTTACTCACTGTTATTAACATCAACAGTAAGTCGAGACCTGCATTTTTACCATGTGTCAATGCTATGTGATCTCATCTCAGTTACTGATTAGACATGGTTCAACGGGAATCTTGAACTACAACAAGTGGGTATTCTAGAGATGCAATATTCTCATAGCTCCATTTTGATAACTTGGGAGATTCTATTTTTATTTCAACATTAAAAGGCCTCGAAACAGGTTCTATTTTAATTGAGTTGCACTTTTACAGAGAAAAGAGCAAAAATATTTTTTTTTATCGAAGAAAAAAAAAGAAAAAAGAAATAAGTTGGTCCGTCTTGGTTCTGTAATTGTGTAGAATGAGATGTCTGGCATTTGTTTGGGTCTCAATGTTGTTTTGTATATATTATATAAATATATATAAATATAAAATGCTGTACATTGCATTCTGAGCCATCGCTGCATGCCTGTGGGTTCCCACCCTCCCTAATTGCTTTCTGTTTTCTGTGTGAATTAGCTGGTGGATTCATTCTTGCTTTTGCCTTATGAAAGCCAACAGTTGTAATATGCAAGAGCTGTGGCCTCTAAATAAAAATTATTGTACATGTGCACCCTCTGTCTGTTTGGCCTTGATAGAAAGTCAACAAGTATTATACTTTGGCAGTATCTCAGTCAAATTCAAACACAGAGACCCGACACATATTTCCACTAAAATCAGAGAAATTGATCTGCCCTTAAAACTCACACACAGCTGGCCCGGGACCATCACGTTTTTTTTTAAGTTCTTCGGTATCAGCATCCTGCAGTGATGGATGTTTATTGTTACATCCGTGGACATGTTGCAAACAGTAAGAGTGCTTTTAAAGCCACCAATGATCCAAAATTGTATTTTAGATGGCTGTTTGTAGGTATAGCCTGGTTTAAAGTAACTCCACTTCAACCCAAACAGTAAAAAAAAAAGTCTTAACATTTAATTGTGCAAAAACCGTGAAAAGCTGGTAACAACGATTGGAGGAACTAAAGAGTGCCGTGTGCCTGTCTCTATCTGTGTGTGTAATTGCGCATCTCCGTGCACAGGTGCGATTACGCCCCTAATTACCATTACGGTGGAGCAGCGTTGCGTGGACCCGCAGTGAAAGTCCAACAAAGGTCCGCGAGTGTGCCGAGGTGAGTTTCAAACGTAAAAACGTTTGGCTAACAGTGCTATGGAGTACCGACCATACATCTGAAAATATATGCAACTCACCCATGTTTTTGATACAGCTTGTAGACGCGTTCCTGGAGTGGACGGAGAAGTACCTGGTCGGCTGCTGTGAAGGACGGAGGAAACTTATTCAGGCGAGAGTTTTGTTTTATTTCTGGCCGTCCTTGTCAATAACTTGAAGCTTGTATCTGAGCCGGGCTTTCCTGAGCTACGACTTATATGCACGTGGCTCTTTTTTGCAGATTTCTACGCTGTATTCCATACCGGGTAAATTGTGTATTTCGGATACGCGAAGGTCCAGCCTCCCTCGCTACCATCACGACCCGCTCCGAACCGTGGACGGGCGCGGGCTGTCCACCTGCTGCTTGCGGGCCCCATCGACACCCGGGGGTTTTTCAGGTAAGCCAGCTATTATAGGCCATTAGCTGCCTTAAGTTTCCGGTTCTCGCATTCCTTGGACAAGGCTGTGCAGGTGGATTTGAGGGTTTCCGTCTGGCCTCCGTGTTGTTGAGAGCCGCCTGCACGTGTTGTGTAATGTTCTCCGGTTAATGGGAGCGCAGTCAGGATAGGTCGGCTATAATGCGCTCCTCCGTTGAGAGGAGAAGTTTCTCCATTTCAAATGGCGTTAGTGGAGCGTGGTCGGCTGCATGCTCTTCATTTTGGCTCGCGTGCGTGCAGTCCTCTGTGCCACATAAGGAGCATTTCTCCTTTACAGGTTGACTTTGCTTCTTAGTAGGCTTCCCCATGTCCGTTAGTGATTTACAGGTTTGCATGGGTTGTGGACAAAAAACGTCATAGTATAGATTGTATTCCAAAAATGTCAAAGTATTTTGAGCACTTGAAACATGAGTAGCAATGTCGGCATTGCTAAGAATATGGCAGGGATGGGAAAAAAAAAGATTCAAAAATGTAAAGAAATTGTTATGATGAAAAAACATGATGAGGGTGAAACAAAAGTGAAAAATGTTGTAGTCTAACATTTCGTCCAAAATGTGTCGTCCAAAAATGACAAGAAGTGAAACATTTTAGAAACACATGAAACA
Source organism: Colistium nudipinnis (assembly GCA_016785305.1). NCBI lineage: Eukaryota > Metazoa > Chordata > Actinopteri > Pleuronectiformes > Rhombosoleidae > Colistium > Colistium nudipinnis. The sequence goes on along the minus strand of JAFBJU010000971.1, from coordinate 1,718 downwards.
TGCGTTGCAACGTCGGCATTGCGAAGAAACATGGTACACGAGGAAAAAAAAAGAAAAATGTCATAGTACAGTATGTCCTCCAAAATTTGACATAAAGGTATAACACAAAAACTTAGCATCGTCGGCAATGTGAAAAAATATATGGTAAATGATAAATAATTGAAAAACTTCATAATATAGAATGTTGTCCAAAATTTGACCAAAACATCATAGTATAGTTTGTCTACCAAAAAGTCAAAATATAAAAAAAAAAAACTTCAAAAGATGCATAAAAACATGCAAAACGCTTCACTATATAACCATGGTGAAGAAAAGTGGAAAAAAAATATATTTTTTAATTATTTTTTGTATTTCGCCAAAATGTGACCAAAATGTCATAGTATAGTATGTCGTCCAAGAATTTTAAGAAAGTTTAAAAAGAAAAACAAAAAAACAAAAGATGCATTAAAAACATGCAAAACGCTCCACTATATAACCATGATGAACAGTGAAAAAAGTAAAAAATATATATTTTTTTGTATTTTGCCAAAATTTGACCAAAACGTCATAGTATAGTATGTCGTCCAAAAATGTCAAAAAAATTAATAAATAGATAAAAACATGCATAAAAACATGCAAAACGCTCCACTATAACTGTGGTGAAGATAAGCGAAAAAAGTTTAAAAAATTTTTTTTTTCATATTTTGCCAAAGTTTGACCAAAACATCATAGTATAGTATGTCGTCCCAAAATTTCAAAAAAGTAAAAAAAAATTCAAAAGATGCATAAAAAACATGCAAAACGCTCCACTAAATAACCATGGTGAAGAACAGTGAAAAAATATGTATTTTTTTGTATTTTGCCAAAATGTTACCAAAACGTCATAGTATAGTATGTCGTCCAAAAATTTACAAAAAGTAAAAAAACTTCAAAAGATGCATAAAAACATGCAAAACGCTCAGCTATTACTGTAGTGAAGAAAAGTTTAAAAAGTAAAAAAAAAAAAGATTTTTTGGTATTTTTCCGAAGTTTGACCAAAACGTCATAGTATAGTATGTCATCCAAAAATTTCAAAAAAGTCAAAAAATTAAAAAAAAAATCAAAAGATGCATAAAAACATGTAAAACACTCCATTATTTAACCGTGGTGAAGAAAAGTAAAAAAATATATATATTTTTTTGTATTTTGCCAAAATTTGACCAAAACGTCATAGTATATTATGTCGTCAAAAAATTTCCAAAAAGTAAAAAAACTTCAAAAGATGCATTAAAAACATGCAAAACGCTCCACTATAACTGTGGTGAAGAAAAGCGAAAAAAGTTAAAAAAAAATTTTTTTTCATATTTTGCCAAAATTTGACCAAAACATCATAGTATAGTATGTCGTCCAAAAATTTCAATAAATTAAAAAAACTTCAAAAAATGCATTAAAAACATGCAAAATGCTCCACTATAACTGTGGTGAAGAAAAGCGAAAAAAGTAAAAAAAAAACAGTTTTTTTTCATATTTTGCCAAAATTTTACCAAAACGTCATAGTATAGTATGTCGTCCCAAAATTTCAATAAAGTAAAAAATTAAAAAAAATACAAAAGATGCATAAAAACATGCAAAACGCTCCACAATATAACCGTGGTGAAGAAAAGTGAAAAAATATATATTTTTTGGTATTTCGCCAAAATTTGTCCAAAACATCATAGTATAGTATGTTGTCCAAAAATTTCAATAAATTAAAAAAACTT
>JAFBJU010000970.1:274335-292297 GCA_016785305.1 Colistium nudipinnis | reverse complement strand
GACGACATACCTTACTATGAAATTTTAACTTTTTTCACTTTATTTTTTCATCTAGCCTATTTTTAAACCCTGCCTATGTCACTGTGCAAGTTTCGAGTGTTTTGAATTTTTTAAGTTTTTTCCGACATAAGGCTATAGTAAGGTGTGTTTTGTCAAATTTCAGAATTTTTTTACGACATGCTATACTATATCATCTTAACTTTTTCCACTTTATTTTCTCATCTACCCTATTTTTAGGCCCTGCCGATGTCACTGTGCAAGTTTCGAGTGTTTTGAATTTTTTGACTTTTTGGCCGACATAAGGCTATAGTAAGGCGTTTTTTGTCAAACTTTAAATTTTTTTGACTGCATGCTATACTATGAAATTTTCACTTTTTTCACTTTATTTTCTAATCTACCTTATTTTTAGGCCCTGCCGATGTCACTGTGCAATTTTCAAGTATTTTGAATTTTTTGACTTTTTGGCCGACATAAGGCTATAGTAAGCGTATTTGTCAAATTTCAAATTTTTTTGACGACATGCTATACTATGAAATTTTTACTTTTTTCACTTTATTTTCTCATCTACCCTATTTTAAGACCATGCCAATGTCACTGTGTAAGTTTCAAGGGTTTTGAATTTTTTGACTTTTTGGCCGACATAAGGTTATACTAAGGCGTATTTTGTCAAATTTCTGAATTTTTTGACGACATGCTATACTATGAAATTTTAACTTTTTTCACTTTATTTTCTCATCTTCCCTATTTTTAGACCCTGCCGATGTCACTGTGCAAGTTTTGAGTGTTTTGAATTTTTTGACTTTTTGGCCGACATAAGGCTATAGGAAGGCGTTTTTGTTAAACATTGACCTTTTTATGACGGCATGCTTTACAATGAAATTTTAACTTTTTTAACTTTATTTTTTCTTCTACCCTATTTTAAGACCCTGCCAATGTCACTGTGCAAGTTTGGAGTGTTTTGAATTTTTATGACTTTTTGTCCGACATAAAACTATAGTAAGGCGTTTTTGTCAAACTTAAATTGTTTTTGACTGCATGCTATACTATGTAATTTTTCTATTTTTTCCACTTTATTTTCTCATCTACCCTATTTTTAGACCCTGCCGATGTCACTGTGCAATTTACGAGTGTTTTGAATTGTTTTACTTTTTGCCCGACATAAGGCTATAGTAAGGCGTTTTTTATTCTAACTTTAAAATTTTTTGATGGCACGCTTTACTATGAAATTTTCACTTTATTTTCACGTCTACCCCATTTATAGGCCCTGCTGATCTTACTGTGCGAATCTCATTTTTTTTTTTTTTTTGCCAACATAAGGCTATACTAAGGCGTATTTTGTCAAATGTTTTAATATTTTGACGACGTGCATTAATATGACATTTTCAGTTTTATCACGTTTTTTTCCCCTCTACCCAATTTTTCATTTTGCTGACGTTGCTATGCATGTTTAGAGAGTTTTTTTTTTTAAATATCATGTTTTGACATGGACGACAACGACACTATGACTATTTCTTGTCAAGTTTTGGACGGCATGAAGTTTTCACCTCAACAAAATTCATTTGCATCGCTGACGTTGCTATGCATGTCTCAGGTGTTTTTGGAACTTCACTTTTTTGACATTTTTGAGCCACATACTATAAACATATTTTACAAGAACAAGAACAAAAACAAACCTTTAATAGTCCCACACATGCACATGCAAGCACACACAAGCTTGGAAATGACATCTCTGCATTTAAACCATCTGTGACAAACACAGATCACACATTTGGCAAACAGGGGAACAACGCCCGGGAGCAGATGTTTAGGGTGGTGAAAGTGCCTTGCTTAGGGGCACAAGGCAGAGTCTCCTGTATTGGACTTGGTCTTGGATTCCTCCTCTGTTCCAGGGATATTTTTGGGGTCATGGTTGGTTGGGTTTTTTTCCACTCCATCTCCTCAAAACAGCGATCTGCCAGTTATAAGTCAGTCTCCTACACAGCTTCCCTATGATGTTGCACTTTTTTCAAAAAATGTTCACCTCTACCATATTTTTTCGCGTCGCAGACATTGCTATGCTATGGCATTTTCACTTTTTTCACAAATGTTTTGCATTTATCCTATTTTTAGGCTCTGCCGATGTTACTGTGCAAGTTTCGAGTATTTTAAATCTTTTTACTTTTTGGCCGACATGCTATACTATGACGTTTTTCAGCCTGCATACTTTTTCATGCGTACGTTTTCACCTCTACCATATTCTTTCGCATGGCAGACGTTCCTATGCATGTTTCAAGTGTTTCTGAAATGTTTGACTTTTTTGATATTTTTGGCCGACATAAGGCGTTTTTAAAATTTTGGACGACATGCTATACTATTATTTTCTCACTTCTACAATAATTGTTCGTTTTGCCGAGGTTCCTAAGCAACTATCAAGTGTTTTTGAATTTTTTTACTTTTTAAATATTTTTGGACGACATCAGGATATAGTAAGGCATATTTGTCCAATTTTGGACAACATGCTATACTATGAGGTCTTTTATTTTTTCCACATTTTTTTTTACCTCTACCATTTTTTCCCCCAATGCTGACGATGCTATGCATGTTTCTACATTCCTTTTTTACTTATTTGACATTTTTGGATGACACACTATGCAATGAGGTTTTTGGTGAAACTTTGGACAACATACTACACTATTATGTTTTTCACTTTTTTTCACCTCCACCATATCTTTTCGCATTGCTGCATGTGTTTCAAGTGTTTTTTTTTTTTTTTACCTTTTTGTCAAATTTTGGACAACATGCTATACTATGAAATTTTTCACTTTTATCACTGGCCAGTGATGGTTGAAGAATAAAGTTTCAAACATAGATTTTAAGAATGAATGCTAAAGCAGACCCTTAAAAGTCCAGAAAAAGATAGAGTGGTCCATCTTTCAGGGTTTGTCCCAAATAACACCTGGAGTTTTTCAGACAGTGTTTAAAATGATCTGATCAACTACACAAAAAAGGCAAATGTATAGATGTGCATATAAATGAAATGAATATAAATACAAAAAACAATAACAATAATACATAAAAATAAAGGAAATTACAAAGTTTTTACTGAATGCATCTCACCTTTGGATGAATTCTCATCTCTACTCCCTGGTAGTGGAGATTAAAGTTGGAAAAAAAATCACTTTAAACTCACAGACTTTACTGTTATGCAGTACACTTGTACACAGCACTGGCACTTCAGTAATTGTATTGTGAGACTATGAGTATTTTATTCAACCTGTATCACCTTTTATTCGATATTACTCAAAAAAAGGGGAAAGATTGGTGGTGCCTCCAATAAAATCAAAGAATAGTAAGAAAAAAGCTTCCTATTATGTTAATGTTGTCACTTTAGCCTACTTATTATTTTCTTTTACTTTTCACCTATATATGAATTTTCCTTACAAATATAATTTAAATGCAAAGCTTCCAAAACAGGTTATGTATTACTCCCAGAATAAAACAATAATAATAAAGCCTTTTAAATATTAAATGGCAATAATGCAAAACTGGTTTCCAAACATGAAGATGGCTTCACTTGCTGTCGCGCAAACAATGAACATAAAATGCACGTGCAACATCAGTTTCAATGTACTCACAAATCCAGGGACTATGAAGTAGAGGGGCTGATTAGAGGGAGCAGGGGCCAGACGAAAAACAGCAGCAACCGTCCAAGACAGCAGCACACGAAGGCTAGGGGAACAGATCACCGAATGAGCTCTCTTACAAAAGGGCTGTGTCCTAAAATCGGGTGAATCAGCTCAGCCACATGTCCATATGCTTTCTCATGCCGACCTAGCAGGCCTTTGATTTAACCACCCCGTTCACAAAGCCACCAGTATGAAAGCACATGGCTAATTGACAATGCGAGCCACTAATTGTTCGTTTTACACAACACAATACCTGGTTACGGTACAAAACATTACTCAAACGCATATTTACCTCCTGCGAATCACAATACTCCAAACCATATGAGAAGTGGTCGTCAACCACGAAGTTATGTGCGTCAACCACGAAGTTATGTGCGTCAACACTCTCGCGTTACGCACTCCACCGGCCAACTCGTGTTCGCGCTCCTCTTAGAGCCGGAAACGCACGCCGAAGTCCCGCCCCTCTAGCCCAAGGATGGCGATCGAGAAAAGATTGACAGCTTTACATCACGTTAGGCTGCGACTACACGTGAGAACCCATGTAGACAGTAAACCAACCTTTATAACGACTGAACTTCCAACCTTCCTCCTACCTTCTCTTAACTCATGTATGATGTAACATTTAAGAACTTATTTATCATGTTATCTAATTGAGGTTTAGCCAGGGCTACATAAACAAAGCCAAAAAATAAAAGAATACATTAATGTTAAATAATGCTCTGCATGTGCCCTTCAGCCGAACCTCTTCCCAGAATTCCAAAAAACCTAAAGATGTTGAATAGCAAAGTTAAGTCTGCTATTCATCTAAAAGCCACGCGTCACTGAACGCATTAAAAGTTCAGCATCTTTGGATGCAGACCTAAACGACGTCAACTGTCTGCCTGAATCTCTTGTTCAGCTTCCAGTCATCTTTTCTACTTATTCATTTAAAAAAAAAGGGGGGGGGGATTACCATCAAATATGTGTAGTACATTTTACATAGTGCATCTGTTTTATGGGGGAATTCGAAACTGACTTGACATGACACTGTTGTAGGTTCTGGTTAGCGGTGCAAGATCTGAAGCGACATCCGCTGCAGGACGTGCCCTCGAGGGCGCAGGAGATCTGGCAGGAATTTCTGGCCGAGGGCGCGCCGAGTTCTATCAACCTGGACTCTCACAGCTATGAGCGCACCAGCCAGAATCTCAAAGACCCCGGACGATACAGCTACGAGGATGCTCAGGTAGATCTTGTGGCGTCTTCACAAGCAGACGCGCACAGTACCAACACAACAGCGCCCGCACGCGTGGATGCAGCCAGTACACGTCTAGTGCTACATAGGATGTTAGGTATCAGTGCATAGAGGATGCCAAATTTAAATATAATCTGAGGGGGGTCTCTGCTATTAGGTTAAAAGGATTTCCAGTACAGAAGGAAATGTATCCAGAACCTCATCCCTGTTGACAGTACACACATACTCACAGGCATAGTTCCACTTGCCCACAGAAACACTGAACTCTGCCACGCCACTCATGCTACACAAGTGAACACACGCCTCTTTCCGTCACTTGTGTTTATCTCTTGCAGGAGCACATATTCAAGCTAATGAAAAGTGACAGCTATGCACGCTTTTTGCGATCCAACATCTACCAAGACCTCCTGTTAGCCAGAAAGAAGGTGAGCTGTGCTCAGTGACCCCGAGGTCAATTCTTCAACTAACTAACACTCTTGTCACTTTTATTGCATCTCACACATTGCTTTGATTGTTATTTAAAAGACATCAAGGGGTCATGTCATAGTAGATGTAGTATCATTATTATATCATTTATTTACTAGCTTCAGCTTAGCTACCTGGCTGTATTTCATTTGATTATGTTCACTTAACATTCACCAGCAGCAACAGTAGTGATACTTGCATTTCAATAGTAATAGTCCAACAGTTAAATATAATATTTTTAAACCACTTACATTACAAGTCATATTTAAATGAAATTATAAATGAATTAAAAGCTTCTTCCACCACAGTTTATTTGTTTTATAATTAAATGCACATAAGCGAAGCAGAGTCAATAGGTCACAATGTTGTAGCAAGAGGGTATTTCTTCTAAGTTTCATCTACATTTTGTAAACACGCAAGGCTTAAAAACAAAGCTGTAACATGGAGCTTTTCAGCAAATCCCATTTGCCTCTGCTCATGCTGGCCTCTCTGCCTTTTCCCCCGTTTGGACATTGCTCCCTCTGCTGCTGGCCTTTCACTGATACCACCCCCTTTCCTATAAATGCAAATCGCCCCACACACACACCCACAACACATTGTGTTTGGCCCTCATTTTTGCAATGCTTGCCTCCCCGCCTCCTCCTTTTTTTTTCCCTCCTCTCTAACATCACCCCGGACTCTCCCCCGTCCACCTGACCCAAACACTCACCCTGCTCCCCCCTGCCTTCCCAAAACAGCAGCCAGCAGAAACTGAACAGGGCCGCCGCACCTCCTTGGAGAAGTTCACCCGCAGTGTGGTAAGTCATTTGGAGCTGGGGCTGTTCATATCACAAACCACACTGGCTGCCTCACTATCAGTGGCTTTTGCAGTTGTAACCATACTACTCTCTGTTGTGGTATTTAGTACCTGTAATAGGATGTATGCATGCACATGAATGGTTGCAGTTTAGCATTTTAGACAAAATCACCTTGTTGGCAGAGATTCCGTGTGATTTATGAGAAAACTTGTACCTGCGGCACCCCACTCGGGTAATGTGTTGTTCATTTGGAATTTGCCTCCCAGGGCAAGTCTTTGACGGGAAAGCGTCTGACAGGCCTGATGCAGTCGTCCTGACACAGCCGGTACCGGAGGGGTGAGCGCCACGCTGGGGCCGAGGCAGGGGTCCTGACAGTGGAGCTGGGCTGGATAAAGCTGCTGTGGCGGCACGCAGACACTGCTCCGAGGACTGCTGCCGTACTGGTAGTGCATCATTGGGCCTGCTGGTGTGAACAACCCAACAACACATCCACAGAGGAAAAGACAATGCTGACATGGGAAATCTCAGCCGACACACCACATGCACGCAGCAAACAGTATTAGCACATCCAGACTAGAGCTGCCTTTTTTTCCCCCTCACTTAGTTGGCAAACATGTTATCAGGCTTTTTGCCAACTAAGCTGATTAGTTTACATTATTTTAGTTCTTTTTATATTTTGATTGAAGGCAGCAATATTCTTGGATAAACATTTAAGTTCTACTTGCAACAACAGTTGCTATGACTTACTGTTCATTCGTTCCAACAGCTGGGGCCAGTCCTAGCCCAGACATCTGCTTAAATAAAAGTTCAAGAAGGCACATCAACATAGAAACAAATCTATTTTACATATGTCTCAAAAGACAGCCAGCAATAAATAAAGCATGAGACCACGTTTTCTTTTTTTAAGAAATATACTTTTTACAACCGAGAAATTTCTATTATGTCTGTTTCTTATAAAGCACACGACATGTCAGTTAAATAGTGAGCATAAGTTTGGCTGTATTCAACGATAGAAAAGTTGTTTTTTCTCCCCTGAGATATATTTAATGACATCTACAAAACTGATTTTTAAAGTTATATTTCATGATTCATTACATTCCAAAATCTGGCATAAGGGCTTAATGTAGCATCCACACACACAGAACTGTTTCATCCAAATGTTTAGGAATTTAGCACTCTACAACAGTGCTTTGTGATGAGACTCCTGGCAAAGATGGATTTATTCCTGTTGGCAAATTGGACCACTGCTTTAACAATTTCTGGACCACAGGTTCCAAAATAGTCAAATGAGTCCTTGCCAAAATGTCTGTGTGTGAGTGTGTGAATAACTGAGATGCTCAAAAATGTCCCACACGGCCGTGAAACGGTCATTTGGGGTTTACTTTAGTAATGGTGTGCACAGTCGTCCATGAAATAGCATCCACACGCCGTAGTGTGGTTTGACACGTTTCCAGGGCCATGGGTCCATCTAGTGGTGATTAAACCACATGACCAGTTTCACGACTGCATTCGGCTGTGTTCACGGCACACTGAAGGACGTCATGATGACAAAAGAAGCTGTTCTCCATTCATGGAGATATTACAAGGCCTGCTGCCCAAAGGGGGATCATTTATGTTATGTTGTTTTTGTACTGCATGATTATCCCATCTTATTTTTTTTATTTTTACTTTTTCAGCTAATAAAACCTCTGTTTTTTGCTTGGCCAAAATGTAAGCCCAACTCTCCATCTTACAATGTCTCGTGTTATACTGACTGTGGGGGAAAACGGAGCATATAATTGGACCATACTGGAGTATAAACTTCCAGTATGATGGTTTGCCACTACACAAAGACAGAGCACAGATGAGGGGTCAAACCCCTGGACTGGAACATCACTCCTCAGTGGATGGACATCAAAGCTCTAAATTGCAACTGGGAACAATAGTAAAACCCAACATGGCTCCACGCGCTGAACATTTGGGCCTCTCTGATCCAATGTGGCTTTAACCTTGAGCAGACAGAAAGCGCTTCAACTTAGGAGACTCCAATCGCACAGCTCCCTCATGAGGCCACTGACTGCTACAGGGACGGAGGACGCTGCCAAATGAGAAAATCCTCCATTCTTTTCTATTGTTTTGAGTGGGACAATGACACTGTACAGGTCATATTAATAATCGTCATTATTATCATAAACCAGTAACCTCTTGATTATAAAGTAGAGAGAGATGCTAGACTTGATTCGATGTACCAAATGTTACTCTCACACCATCATGTTTCTTAATCCGAAAGCACACTATACTATGATATGGGCACATAACTATGCATGTAACATAATCAGGGCATTTTGTGCTTTTAGTTTCTCAATCAGCAAGATAACTACTTGCACTCTGAAAGAAAAAAAAACAAGCGCCTATTATCTTTTCATGGGTACCAAATAATAAAAGCTGTGGACCTGTCTGCTGCGTCACTGTCTTATTGGTGTTTTACTCTTACTGCTTCATCACGAAAACAATGGAATAACTCCGTCTTCTCTGGGGTGAGAACTTGGTCCTAACAGAAATCATGCCTTAGAAACTGATAGCATTGGGTTTCAAGATTCAAATAAAAAAAAAACAATTTGAATAATGACAAATGTGTCATTTAGACTTCCAGAGAAAGATCTAACCTATAGCAAGGATTCAAAGTCAGGATAGTTTGGCCCATGTGGCTTCAATTTTGACAGGTATTACATTTTAAAAGGGTATCTGTTTTTTAGAGTCCCTACTTAATGGAAGCAAGGTTGAGAAGCTAGTGTCAATTAAAAATGTTCAGAAACCCAATGCTGCTCAGTGGATGGACCGATAAAAAGACGGCTATCTCACAAGCTGCCAATAGTAAATACTCTCCTCTGCAAAATCTACAGACTTACTTTTCATATCTCTAGTGTACCGATCAATAGGAGCTTGCTACAGTGGAGCTTTTCCTCTTCTCAATATATCTCATTCCTGAGTTTCCACCACACCACAAATGCAGGTGTTTTTCCCCCCCCGGCTCACAGAGTCTGAGGCACACGCCAACTTATTGATCTGATCCAAAATTATTCTGCTATCTCTTCAAGATGTCTAGTGGCCTTTTGTACAAAAACGGCATAACTATTCAATCACTTTTTTTTTCTTTTTTTTGCTTTATTTTTTTTAGAACAATAAAAATAGTTTAACAAACGAAGACTTCTTCATTCTCCACATTTCGACTCATATTTATAGCTGAAGATGAAACCAATGCCCAGTCAAGTCCATTTCATCTCCTCTTGGCTCCATTCCCACCCCGATCCCCCCCGGCAGGTTTGACAAGAGCGTACCGGGGCCTATTGCTGTGTCTTTGACGAGGTATACAGGATATTCTATGATTGGTGACACACTATTTGAAGCAGACATCACGATCATTTGCATTTAGGAGCTTCTCCATTTGTTCAGAACTGGGCCTGTTCGTGTACAGTTGGTAACAATTAGCAGGTTATGACCGATGACACTTTCTATTACTGGCGTGACTTAAAAAAAAAATAAAATAAACAGTTTTACTGTGTAACCAGCACATAACTAATACAAAAGAAGAAGACATGATAACTTACAAGTCTAAGATCCATTGTTTGTCCAGAGGTGACAAACTGCTATGTGGAGGGTCCCTGAGGGAAGTGAAGAAAGTCGGTTTGAACGTACAAGCAAGTCCTAGGGAACATATAGGATGAATGGTTAGCTTCAAAAACAGAGCAGCTATTATTACATTGCAGTGATACCGAATATTACATGGAAGGACGCGGACCTCTTGTGCAGCATGTACAACCTATGGACCTAAAAGGCATTTTACAGTACTTCAAGCACCTTCTAAATGTTAAAGAAACTGGGCCGTCCAAAGCACTCAACGGAAATGTCACATAATTTGGATTTTACAGTTTCTACTTCACAATAATTATTTGGATCTGAGGAGTAATTGTATCTCCAGACACAATATTGTTTTCAAATGAATCTGAGATGAACATCACTCTCTGCAAAATCTACTGAGGATGTAGATTTTAGACAAAAAGTTGATGGCTATTGGGACACCGGGTGAAATCAACACAAGCGACACAAGACAACGTTGAAGCTTGTTATTTTTCCTATGACACGAGTCTGGGGCACGCCAACTTTCTCCTTGGAGTCGATTATAATGGGATTCTTGTGTGGCTTTATTGTCGCTCCTCGCCGACTGAATACAATCATATGAATCAGGGCTGAGTGGCAGAACAATCAACAGCAGAGGAAATGAAAGATGCCTGAGTAGTTGTGGCTGTTGTGCACCTGATCAGGACAGAGGTATCAGTACAGTCTGACCAAACCCAAGAAGTCATATTAATTAAACTTTTAAAGAGTTGAAAACAAAGAAATACTATACAACAGAGGAAAAATGCAAAAGAAAAAAAAAATAGAGCTAAATTACTGCGATATAGCAAACGGACAGAGGGACTGAAGCAGAAAACCTTTGTGTCCATGTCAGAGTATTAATACAGTAGTCCAGAGGTCTGCATGTAATAGTGGTGGGTTTGAGCACCATGTCTATGGCTGGGAGGGGTGGGGGGGTTCATAGGGTCACTGGTCCAATCAGGTTGGAGGGTCATGGCTGTCAGAGCTGGTTTCCAGTGCAGAGTGGCAGGCTGGCACAGTGATGAGGATAATGACGTCTTAGTGTCACATCGGATCACACAGCAGACACACAGTCACAGAGCAAGAGTGGGCAGGCTGGGCCACAGGGGCCCCAAATGCACCCGTTGGGCCCAAACAGTCCAAAAGCCCAGCCTTTAGTGTTCCCATAGTTCACCGGAGCTTCAGCACAGTGCAGAAGGGTGAAATGAAGCTGTATGTAGTCACATATCAAATGTTTAGAAGGGATCAATAGATATCGTCAAGGGGAGCAGTTGCTCAATAAGGCCATGTGGCCTGTAGAATAGGTGGATGCCTGTGCATCCATTTCAGTCAGGTGTCAAAGGCCCAAATCAGGGGGGATATGAAGGCTCATTCGTTTTTAAGGGTTAAATCCTCTTCTTCACTTGTCACCCCCACCTCTGGGCCCATGTGCTGAGTGCTCCTGTATCACAGAACATATGGGTTAAACTCACATACAAAATTAAATAACAAAATAAATATGAGGAAATAATCAAATCCCCCCCTAAATTCTAAAGTTAACATAATAACAAGCTAAACATTTAATTGATGATGTTTATTACATTTAAATGTGTTATTCGGGATCAAATTTAAACAATGCCTATTTTTGTTTCTTACCTTTGATTATTTTTAAGTCCATCGATTCTTTAAAGACTATAATTATAGACTTCTTCATCCAAACGTTTCCATTGGCCTGTGGCAGTCCTTTCATTGGTTCCTTCATTTTCATACAAGTTTAATCCATAGTCAGAGAAGAAGAGGCCTTCATAATAAAAGCCACAACTGCTTCAAAAACATCTAGTGGCTCAAGTGTGGGTCTACGTGACATTCAATCAACCCCTGAATGCATCATTCATGTCATTAGAATTTTTTGTTATTTAATTTTCCGATTTCTCCAGTGTTTTTTTTGTTCATCATATTTATGCTCCTTCTGCTCCAGTGAGGGGGAAAAAACTCAAAAAAATGTCTTCTGTTTTGCATGAAGGCCAAGCAATTTGTCAACAAACACTAAGTCGCTCATTGCCTTAAAAGTTAATATATATTTATATATAAAAAAAGGTGTTCATAAATTATTCAATAATGTTCAGTAGATAAAATACCACTTGCATTTCTGTCCTGAAATTATCACTTTGTGCTTTCCGCAAAAAAAAAAAAAAAAAAAAATTGAAAAAGAAGCAGCAAATTTTTGCCAGAGGTTAATCCATATATAAAAAAAACACTGTCTCTTGAAATCTAAAAGGTTTCACTTTATCTGTGTCGATTGGATATCCCGTTGCTGTTTGTGGCGGGCTCCTCTAGGTCGTCATCCTCAAAGCCGTGAAAGGTGGAAGTGTCGCTCTCTGAGGTGGTGCCGAACAGCTCCTCAGCTCCGGTAAAAGTCCCATCCTCCTTCTCCTCTCCGCGGCCTGCTGGGACACAAGACAGCCAGTGAACCCATGACAGGTGACAAACGACCACACGATTAAGCAAAAGCAAGACAATCCCCTCATGCTTAAAGGAAAGAGCATCCATTTCTATCCAGTCATCCACTGTTAACACACACTTTGGAAAAATGCAATTAACTCACTTGTGCGTTGGCAGGCTGAGCAGAGAGACCCAGATTTACCCGTTTTCTTGTTGGAGCCCTGGCATTTATTACAGTAGTTACTGGGAACGCTGGTCCCACCTGGACCCTTTGGACCTGTGCGAGAAACAAGAATTGGTCAATACCTAGTGAACATCTAGACCAGGGGTATTCAATTAAATCTTGAAAAGGTCCAGCAAGTAAATGTTCCTTCCAGGAAAGGTCCAAACCTCATAATATCTGCTTACGCCATTTCCATAAAATTAAACCAACACTGCATATTTCCATATCATTTGAAAGATCCAAGTATGATACTTTATTGTTGCACTTTTATAAAACCAAATGTAAACAAAAATGTTTCCTATATTAGCTAACACAATAAACACGAGGCTTACATTGTAAATAGAGCACAATTGCCTACATTTGAAGGAACATTTAAAGGAAACGAAAATGACTGAATCTTTGAAGAGAATCTGATTAAAAAGTGCATCTCCAAAGAAAGGTGCAAACAGAGCTTTGTCCATTTCTATAATTCCTCCACAACAATGGCCTTAATTTCAAGTTAAACAAACCTGTATAGCCTCATATGACCTCGCTGCTTGTGTGTCTCTCTAGCACGCACACAAACACACACTCACACACACACACACAAGAGAGGAGTCAAGTGGTGTTACACCCAACAGTTCCTCACAGATCTCTTTGTGAAAAAAACTCACATGTGCCAAACGCTGTGCATCATCTAAGATTTGCATCCTGCCCTTTGAGTAGCTGCATCAAGCTGTAAAAGAACATCCTCTACAAATAGTTCTGATATGGCGGATATGGTGAATAGCGTGATCCCCCCCCACACACACACCCACTCTTCTTTTGTTTACCTTCAAGTGACGTCTGATCATCGGCATGTGAGCACTCCTTCAACTGTCCCTTCACTAAATGTTTAACGTTAAACATTCATTTGCACGTAGCTGCGCTGCAAATACATGTGCGATAAGTCGGGCTCTCAGCTGTTAGTTCGCGCGCTCCCTTTTCATACTTCCGTGTATACGATTACTCAAAGGATCCGCGTTTGGTCCCGTAGTCTTGCCTAATACTCCCACTTTTGATCAACGCCACGGTTCCACAAACATATACGACACATTCGTTTAGTGCTGGCTGCAGGAGGCACGGGCATATATTGGTCCGTACATTCAATTTTAAAAAAAGTGTACCCACTTCTGCGTTCACGACTCGCTTCCGGTAAACAAGCGATTTGATTGGCTCGTGTGAGTGACGCTAGCGGGTACGATCGCTGTAATACCTCGAATAGCGGCGCCTACCGTTTGTATTTGCGGCCGCCGGGCC
This sequence comes from Colistium nudipinnis, assembly GCA_016785305.1. Classification (NCBI taxonomy): domain Eukaryota; kingdom Metazoa; phylum Chordata; class Actinopteri; order Pleuronectiformes; family Rhombosoleidae; genus Colistium; species Colistium nudipinnis. Next base: position 278,581 of record JAFBJU010000970.1, on the reverse strand, counting down.
ATAGGGTCAATGTGCAAATGTCAGGATGAAATTATAGTTACAGAACAAATATAAATAAATGCATAAAAATGCCCCCTATAAGACTCTTTAAAAATCATGTTCTCCTTAATCTTACATTGAAGCAATATTTATGTGGAGATGTGTTGTAGGGCTTCTTTCTCTATTCTACATTCTCCGGATGTCTTTTATTCTGATTATGTTTTTCTGGTCGGAGATTGATATTACATCACTTTAGTAACATATATCAGGGCTTCTATAAAAGTCAGAGCTTTGCAGCAGTAATTCAGGCTGATGTTGACTTCAACTCTATGACTCTTTACTTGTGTCTGTATCGTGATCAGTCCCCTTGAGGCAAATGTCCAAACATAATCTTAAATAAAAAATTAAATTATATCTTAAAAAAAAAAAAAAAAAAAGCAAACACAAAGAATTACGAACATTTTTCAGGTAGACAGTTCCTTGTTTGTGACCCGTTTTGTTTGGTTAAGGAAACCTAGCACTGTGATGCCATACATGGTTAAGGGAACAGCAGTCAGACGTCTTACGTTTGTGTCTGTCAGTCTGCGGTGCAGAGGGAGATCTGGAGGCCACCGTGTTCCTCTGTGCAGCTCTGCCCCCCTCCGCCAGGTGGGAATGGGTATAGTGGTAGCTTAGGCCCGTACGGTTCCTGTAGCGCTTTGCACAGACTGCAACAAACAGGAAAAATAAAATTATATCTTAAAAAAAAAAAAAAAAAAGCAAACACAAAGAATTACGAACATTTTCCAGGTAGACAGTTCCTTGTTTGTGACCCGTTTTGTTTGGTTAAGGAAACCTAGCACTGTGATGCGATACATGGTTAAGGGAACAGCAGTCAGACTTCTTACGTTTGTGTCTGTCAGTCTGCGGTGCAGAGGGAGATCTGGAGGCCACCGTGTTCCTCTGTGCAGCTCTGCCCCCCTCCGCCAGGTGGGAATGGGTATAGTGGTAGCTTAGGCCCGTACGGTTCCTGTAGCGCTTTGCACAGACTGCAACAAACAGGAGGAAGATGTTCAGTTCGGCTCAGAGCTGGGAGTCAAACACACACTCAGTGTCTACTGAAGAAACATGACTAAAAACTACATGCTTGCTTTGTATTTTGCATCTCAGTATGATAGTTTAATATCATATGGAAGTTGACGGAGGGAGGAAATTCAACTTCGAGCTCCCAAGGGGGGAAAAAAAGGACGAATTTTATTATCAGTTTGCAATAGGTAAATAAAACCAAACCCCAGACAACATAATAACCATGTCTCAGGTCCACAACAGCGAGGGCACTCTTTAGCTTGAGAAAAGTACGATAATTTAGGGGCTGAATCAATAATCACAGCATTTGCAGCACTACCACTCAATAATCTGTCAAAATAAATATCCTTTAAAAAAAAAAAACTACTCTCCAAAAGTCAACAAATGAAGGTACCTGAGGTCGACGATTTTGAGTTCTGCTTTTGTTTGTATCTGTCTGAAATACGAAAGACAAAGCAAAGATGAGCGGAAAAAAACAGTAGAAGTATGTGTTGTTCAAGAGAAGACACTGGACCCCCAATGTTCCACTTACGACTTACAACACTGGTTCTGCTTTAATACTGAGGCTTCATCTGTAAAATGTTTGTTGGTGATCGAGTTAGGACTTTTTGACAACTATCTGCCTGATGGTTGTTTTGGAGTCGTTTTCTCATATGTGGGTATTGTGGAGATCTACAGTATTAACACGGACAAAGAGAAATGTTTAAATTCATGATTTTTTTTTAATAATTTTGTGTTGAGGAAATAATGTTAGTGGTTTATTTCTCTCTTCCCCCGGATGGGTAATTTAACATTAAGTCTGAGATTCATAAAAGAAACCAGATATTATGTCTACAATAATAGGGCAACATTTATATTTTTTATCAGTTATGAATTTTGTACATAATATATAATGGATACTTTTGTCAAGGCGCATATGCATAAGTTTCACTGCGTCCTCTCGAAAATATAAAAATTATTATAGACTCGTGAAACGAAAAAAAGCTCCAATCAGACCATCCAGATATTGCACTTTTTGTAAACTCAGCATTGTACCCTCACAAGCCGAGAGGACGAATTAGTAAAATAAGCAGTGATGGGTCAGAATTTATCTTTACATACTGTCACAGACATATGGCTTGTCATCATCCAGGTCTGCCCTCCTGCGGCCTGAACCCCGACCCTGCACGGGGGGAAAAAATCCCAAGACTTTAAAATAAATGTCCAAGGACACTAACAAATTACAACATGTACATATGTAGTTTAAAGAAATGTAAAAGCAACAAAAAAATGATATTATAACATGACTACTTGAGTCCATTGGGTGACTTACTCTTCCTTTGCCCCGATGCCTCCTCTTTGGAGTGTCTACTTCGAAGTCATCATCATCGTTGAAGGCATCCTCTGCTGCGTCGGCTTCCAGAACCCTCTGAGTGAGTGAGTGAGTGAGTGAGTGAGTGAGAGAGAGAGAGAGAGAGAGAGAGAGAGAGAATCAGCTCTGATTAAAGCCAGTTATCTGGGTATTTTATAAATGTATATTGAAAAATGCTTTGGGATGATGATTTTTTTCTTTAATACCAGATGGGTTAATGCATCAATGGTTGTTTTGCCTTAAGAGAGATACATCATGTATCCCTTTCCTTTGTAAATATCCATGTTTCCAAAGGTATACTTCGTGGAATGTGTGATGAGGGCATTTGAATGCTTTTGACTCCCCCCCCCCCCTTGACTTTCATTTGTTTATCTTTTTGCATCAGTGTGTGAACGCAACTCATTATTTCCATAGATTACAGTCAGTAAATGGGAAATCAAAATTGTAGCAGTTCACTTGTCCAAACTGTCTCCCAGCGACACAGCAGTCAGCTAACGAGCCCTGCAGGTCAGCCGGAAAAACTTGGCAAGTTGCCTTGACAACCAGTTGGGGCACAGCACTTCGCTCTCAGTGCCAGGGCCCTTAGTCATTTGAGTGATATCGCTGAACATTTAACTTTTAAACGTTTGGCTTAAACGGACTTGACCAGAGCAACACAGACACACACTCACACAGTGTCTGACTGAACCAACCTGGATCTCCAGCAGACTCTCCTCGTCGTTCTTAGCGTTCCTCTTGTCGAGACCCTCTCCTCGCAGCAGAGCCTCCAGTGTGGTGCTCTGAGCAGGCAAGGAGTCTTTGGAAATGAGGCCGCCATCTGCACAGAGACACAATCGGGCAACTCGTGATGACTCATCAAAACACAAGTAGGTATTCCACAGGTATATAATTGAAGCAACTGTAACGTGTATTCATTTTGATGCAAAATGTCACAGTCCTCTAATGTGCTGTTTTTCCTTCAGCATTAACATGAAGCTCTTTAACACATAACCAGACAGTGTCTGTAGCATTTTTACTTTATAATTATTATTATTATTATTAAAACTAGACCGAATAAATGTGTCCAATTGGTGGAGCAAATGTGTCTTATATCAGCCGTCATGCTCCTGCAACAGAATATGTAATGGCAACTATTTATACAGCACTATATTAATGTACATATGATTTCTTACTGAAAGAGAATGGAAAAAATGATTCCATTCACCTTCAATCAATGCACTCTTTTTGAAAATAAAATGATCTGGAAGTCAATGCATTGTCATTGCTGAGCTTTCAATAAGACTGCATCTTTGCTGACATGAGGCCCAGTCTGTCCACAGGAATCTCTGAGGTACAATGTAGTTAAGTGGCTTATCACTTTAACCTGAACACATCATCCTGCTATCTCCTCCAACAGTGAGCTGAAGACCAAAACAAACAGTCTAGGAGGCAAAGCAGAACAAACAAAAGAGCCGGATCCACACATCTTATTTACAAAATCTCCTCTCCACAGAGAGCTTTTCGATCATCCAGCTGCTCAGTGGATGTTTGAAAAGAGGACACACTTCAAAGCTCCAGCTTTGTATCAGCCCTTCATCTTACCACTGTGCCCACTAAAAAGACTTTTGCCGAATATTGAGCATGAAGTGCAGAAGCATCAGTGGGCTGCATCAGGTGAGAGGCAGATATTAGGGGTAGGCGTGACAAGAAGCTACAACATGCCTCAATAAAATGTGCCCCTCCACCATGTGGCGGCAGCCCTTCACCATTGTGTCTGCACACGTTGACTTTCAACTCTCCGCGACGAGACAGACAGCCCCCCCCCCCCCCCCCCCCCCCCCCCCCCCCCCCCCCCCCCCCCCCCCCCCCCCC
>JAFBJU010000970.1:176289-274329 GCA_016785305.1 Colistium nudipinnis | reverse complement strand
CACACACACACACACACACACACATGCGCGCACACCTCCCTCCCTTCCTACCCATGGGAGCTGGGGGGACTAAAAATAGAGAGAGCAGCAGCCTGCAGCAGGGAACTGATTCTGCATGCAGCCCCAGTCTCCAGCACACCGTGAGTTAGACAGCCAGCCGAGGCAGCGAGACAGACTCTGTCTGCTGCCCTGTGCTGGCCACCTCTGGCCAGATGCACAACGTGCTCTGTATAAGAGACGCCAGGTTAAATCAGGGTACGCGTCCCCTCTGACGGGCTCTAGCAGACAGCACATACAATCTACTGTTGTGCTGGAGAGGGGAAGGGACAGCGGGATGGCGGTGGCGGTGGCGGTGGGATCGTTGCGAGCGCCAGCACAGTGGAAAACAATAGGCTACAATGAGATGTGTTTGGGAAACAAAGGCTCGGTTCTATCTCTCCATCTTGCTTTCCCTTTCCAGGCTCTCTTCCTCTGTCTCACTTCACAAATATTTGTCATCCCGTCATGCAATGTGGAACCAAATACATGGCGACAAAGGAGATTTCTCCCCTTTGTTTTGCACAGCACGATACAGAAACTACTGAAACGGAAAACATGTCAAATAATATTTCTGCCTTTTAACACGGCCACACGGATGGTGCAACATCCAAGCGGGTAGGCAAGCCTTGGGCTCGCAATTGACCAGTTACTTGAGCTTAGAAACACTGGCTGCAAAGCACACGCAGGCGGCACGGCAACTTGTATGCAGAGATGAAGGGGTAGCCACAGGGAGAGAGACAAAAACAATCAGCAAGGGATGTGGTAAGTAGAACAGAAGATAGAGGGAAGACACACTGGAGAGGAGAATGTAAACGTTTTGAGTGAGCAATTTCAAGTGGCAGGCCGAGAAAGCCAAACTACATTCAATAACATTTATTAAATACTGTCTGCAGTGGCCAAACTCTGTCTCGCTGCTCCCAGCAGTGGTAAATCTAATTACATGTTCTACTTCTCACAAAACAAGTTTGCCAGCTGGGGTGAACACAGCCACTTTTTATCCTCCGAAAAATGACTGGCAGCCTGTTCTGCTCAGTGTGCGGCGACAGAGTGATGTGCTTTTAGCGAGATTATTCCAGATCATCACCAGTAATCACATGAGCCGAAGGAGGTGGGTGGGAGACGGGGAGCGGGGTGGCCGAGGGGAGGGGGAAGTGAAAGGAGCAGCAAGCGATGGGCAGGTGGCTTAAGGACAACAGGCTGCAGGGTCTTACCGAGCTGCAGACCGTAGATGCCCAGGCGGGGATCCGTGGTGTTGTGCAGCCGCCTTTTCTTTCTCCAGCAGCGGGCGGGGTACGTGTACATCTGCCCGGCAGAAACGCCTGTGTAATAACAAACACTGCTCATGACAACAGATTCATCTCTGGGGACACATTGATTCAAACATTTTGTACAATATGTTTTTAAATCTAAAGTGAATGTCTTTTGGCCACAATAAAAAGTTTGAAAATGCCCCCTTGAGTTGTGGTACAATAGCAGGAGGCATTTTATTAACGACACACTATCAAAAAAAACGGTTTGATTGAAAAAGCAATCTACGGATTAATCAATAGTGGAAGTGTTAATCATTTTCAATTCTCGTTAATAGCTTTAGATAATGAAGAAGCAAAAGCAATTGTACGTGCTTAACAGACCCGCAACTGTTCTTAATAGCAACTACTTAATGCATGCGTGTGTGTTTGCGCACCAGGGCTCCGGTGGTGCCGTTCCATCCAGATGTAGCAGTTGTTCTGGGCCACACCGGTTTGTGAGTCCAGGAATGGCAGGCGGACGCTGCGCTCTGCACACAGACGGGCATTGTAGCTGCGGCACTGCTCGATGGCGTCCTTATAGAACTGGTCGCCCAACCTGCCGGGCAGTAAGGTTAGCAGCAGAGGTCAGTGACGCCGTCTGATGTGGGACAACACCTTCCAGTGTCCTTTGAGGCCGCTGGTTCCACAAGCTCCTTAAGAGCAAACATGTTGCGGATGTTGGACGTGACTGTTTGCAGAATCTCTTAAATGCAGATTCACCTTTAGAGTATATATAAATGGCCTGTAATGCAGTTCATTAGATAATTTAGCCGAGGCAGCAACAAGATGGGAAACAGATCAATACAACACAGGGAAATAAGGACCCGTTTCTTCTTTAAAAGAGGAGCAATACCCGTAAAAGCAATTATCCTCAACCTAAATATATTTAGCCTCTAATCAGCCCTGTTCAATGTTAGAATAAAACTGATAACCAAGTCTCTCTGTCCTCTTTCCAGCTTGCCATCGGGGGAAAACTTTCGGAAGGAAATCAAATTTAACCCAGTTAAAACAGTACAACGACTCTTCTGCTCACACTCCTGAGGTTACACATGTTATTACCGCTGTGGCCTCTTTGTCTGATTTGATTCTAGAAAGGCTGCGCGGCGCACCGGCGAGTCGGATTAACACCAAAACACTGAATCTGCGGCCTGACATTATGCGTCTACTCCGACGGGCAAGCCGCAAAGACTCTCACACTTTGGTTCCACTTGTCTTAGTGCCACTGAGATTTTGGCAGTCCCTCAGGGTTTCAGAGTTAATATTCAGAGTGAAATGGGGGAGGATATTTCACATTCAAGCCCTCAATCGCTGCCACACGCCTGGTATGGTAATTAGCCTACTTAATTAATCTCAGCAGAGTGTCTAGCACAGGGGCAGGTTCTACTTTGCCTAAATCAAAGATGGGGGGGGGGGGGGGGGTACTTTGCCTAAATCAGGGGGGGGGGGGGGGGGGGGGTTAAATGCTGCCACTCCGGTAAGGTACATTCAAGGCAAAGCAAATATCACTTTAGCGACCGGTTCTTTGAGTATGAACATCCCCACGTCCACGTAATGAAGTTCCTCCACATGTTCTCAATTACAACATTAAAAAGACGGCCATTTTGAAGTGTAACTAATGAGCTGCGGGCTGCGAGTCCAGCCTGGAATCTTAAACTAGAGGTGGAGGAGGTGGGAGGGCTGATTTGTCAGCGTCTCTCAGATCCCGCTATGCCTCCCTTCTCTCTCTCTCTCCCTCTCTCTCTCTCTCTCTATGTCTCTATTTACCCCTATCCCTCCATGAGACGGCGTCCAGCGGATGAACAGCCGTGTCAGGAATGCTGTCCCGCACACAAAGACCAGACAAAGCAACAGTGTGTGAGGCTTCCTGGGAAATCTAGGCTTCGTGTCAGTGTGACTGGGAAGAGTAAACAGTCACAGGTACAGAGCGACTGCAGGGAGGGGTGGAAAGGTGTCTGGAAGAGAGAGAGATGAGGGAGAGAGGAAAATAAAAAAACAGCAACACAGGGTGCTCACAAGGCAAGCTGGTGAGAATGGAGGTTAAGAGCGACAATTTTGACTAATGACTGGGGGGCTGTATCTTACCTTCATTGTGTTACAATCATACCAAGATAATAACTTTATTATAGTTAATAATTGCACCACTACTTGTTTCTGCAGTGTTTCAAGGCTGAAAAAATTGAATAAGCTGTATTTTCTCAGGCTGTAAGATGCAGGAATTTTTACAAGAGCAATAACACAGTGGTCGACTTAACATGTCCTTTGACCAAGAATTGCAATTCAAAATGTAAAATCCGTGTCAAAATAACTTGTCTGTCTCACTTCCATTCACATCAACACACATTCCCGGTGAGACGCACTTTGACATATCAGCTTACTAAAGGCAGAGCAGCTGAGGCACCGTAAATGCTCCCTGATGCCCGCCACGAGTGCATTCTCACAGAGAAGTGCCAAGATACTCCTGAGTTTACCCAAGTCAAACAGAACGACACGGGGTGCTCATCAGTCTCAAGTTGAAATTACAGGAGATGGGAAGGGAGAGTGAGGGAGAGAAATTAAGTGCCGAAAGTCGTAGGCGCGGGGCCTGTCAGTGTGAAAACACACAGCACGCTCTCCATCAGAGAATCCACAACCCCGAGCAGCAGGTGCGCCGGATTAGGTGAGAGATCTTTCCAACACTTGTAATGAGTGACGAGACCCAAACGTGCAACAACACAGGAGGCGAGAAGGTCATGTCCTATACTTGTATGTGTGTGTATATATATTTTACACACAAACAAGTTTACTCCTGCTATCTCAGTAGTCGTGACTTTCACCCTTCAATCTGGTCTAGGAATTACGTTTTTTTTTATTATATATATATATATATATATTTATATTTATATTTTGTTTGTTTTGGGTTTTTATTTTTTTTATAAATCGGTGGTTTGGGATTACATTCTGTTTATAATAAGAACTAAAAGTATCCCAAAAACTAAAGTACGCTTAAGTTACATATGTGTAACTATAAACTGTAGTCACTTTTTGTGAGAAGGCCCACGTCCAAAAGAAGTGAATTATCTAGTAATTTAAAAGATTTGAGTAAAGCCTTAAAAACTCAAATCTGAAGAATGTTGTTAAGCAGGACATATATAATGTCATGTTTACGCCTTCATCGTGGTTAGAGCCTTAAAATACATATAGTGCCCCGTTGTTTGTTTATAACCTAACAGCATATACAAATATAATAAATAATTAGGACAAGGTCTGTAACAAAAAAACAAAACAAAAACACGACCGTTGGCTGATGCAGTAACATGTGATCACCACCCTCAGTGCTGTCAGCTTCTTCGCGTTGGGATTCTTTTCTCTCCAAAAACATAAATAAATCAGAGCCATTACATGCGGAGGTCTCCTTCTCTCTGCAACAAGTGGGTCTGATGATTACAACCATGAAACACTGAATAAAGCAGTTTTTCTCATTAAAAAGCAGTGTTTATCTAGAGCGGTTTAATGGACACAGGAAGTCCTGGGGGCTCTGCGAGCTGAGCTACTGCTATAAATTTGCCCAACTTGTTCCTCTTCTAATTTAAGATCTCGACATCTGATGTCTAAAATTCTTTATCCGGTTTAAATATATGACTAAAACTACCAAGATATAAAACATGCATCCTAAGAATGAGGTAGCTTAAAAACTGGTCCAATGACAAAGTGCTTATGCACTTGCACAATGCAAAGGGTAATAACGCCATCGACAAGTGACCAAATGTAGTTTCCTTACACTGAATACATTACTTATTACTATTTTGGAAAAAAACAACAATACATATACAAACATAAAAAAAACTATCTTGTTGTTCTTAGAAATTTTGGTGAGGAAATGTTACACGGTGAAAATAGTTTTAAGTTTAGATCTGCCTTATGGTGATGGAATCCAAGGGACTGAAGCTTAAAAACCCTCTGAATTCATACAAATATGTACTACTCATCCTTAATATCTTCCAGTTGAGTAGACAAGGTGAGTGTGTGCATAAAGGGTGAGAGGCGAAGGCAAATCTTGTGGCCAGTGGAGCCTCCGCTATCAGAGTGTTTCTGTCAACGGTTCGCCGTGTCACACGGCTGCGTGCGTAATGTAAGCATGTGCCAGCGCTTGTTTTGCGTATCTAATGATAAACCATAATTTGCAGGAGAACAACTTGCAGGGGTGAAAGGATATATGCCCAGCACTCAAGAGATATGATGTCTTTTTGTGTTTTTGTTTTAAATGTCCATAAAAATGAAGATATAAAAAAATTACTTCAGTCCTGCTCACATTTTTCAGATATGCAGGTGCACTGCTGTTTTACAGGAAGCTACAACTACCACATAAGAGAGGAGGAGGCTGTACAGAGTGACTGCATTCTTGCAACAACCTCTCATTACACGAATCAGAACAACGGAGTCTGGGCGAGGGTAGGAGCAGAACCAGACTCGTACACCTCCGCACTCAAGTGCAAATGAAGAGCAGGCCTGACCCCTCAAAGTCTATTTAACACCAATGACAAGGTAGCAGATGAATTAGGGAAGGACCAGGCCGATTCGGCAGGAAGATGTGTGCGACCGGTAGAAAACTCCAGCTGTGGCTAAAATTTTAATGACCAGCTTTATGAGCTTCTTTATTAATTAAACATTCCAGACTCCATTTTAATCAGCAAATTCATGAGATTATGTCCTCCCTTGCACAAGCGAGGGACAGACCTCACACAGACGTGCACATGCCTGCGCGTTGCAGCTTCATCGGCCGCCACATCTCCACAACAAAGTCAAACCAGCGTTTCATTTCCCTTAAGTGAATCAAGTTAATACAAAAAAGGTCAAACTGGTCCAGGGGAGCGACATCCAATTAGTGTCAAGTGTGTATAATTATAATCTGACAAACTTGTGAAATGAAGTCAGAAACCCGAGACAGAGGCTAATTATAGCAGATTGAAACACTTCATTAAGCACAGCTTATAGCAAGGAGACATTTCACATCAGAATGCTAAAACGTCTCGGGGATGAAACAGCAGCTTGAAAACAGATGCACACCGAAGCTTGGTGGGACATAGGAGAGGGAAACGGTCCAACAAGGTAATAACATAAAATGTACTTTCCAGTAATCATGAAAAAGTGCACAATACATGACAAAAGGAATTAAAAATGTGGTTATTTTATCTTTTTTTTTTTTTTTTTTTTTTTTTTTAACATTAACATCAGCTGCTTCACCAAGCTGCGATTTCCTGATGGGTAAAAACTGTGAATGAGGGATGCCGCAAGAAAGCATGTTCAGTCGACTCATGTTTAAATACAGATTGAGGGGAAATTTTGCATAGAAGTCAGAGCATCATGCAATGATTGGAGGAGTGCAGGTTGCAAGCATCATGCAATGATTGGAGGAGTGCAGGTTGGGGGGGGGGGGGGGGGGGGGACTCTTGCTAAAGGCTACTTTGACAGAGCCTGCATATCATTTGTTAAATTATGCAAAGACAAACTGGCTAGCAACTCCTAGAAAATGTGCAAGCCAAGCCTTCCCAGAAAACGTCAATGTGCAATTAAAAAAAAAACAAAAAAAAAACACTTGCATAATAAGGCATAGAAAACATCACCCTGCATTATTTTTCCCCGTGTGCAGCAACAATAGTAATGGCTGATGCAAGGTGTTGGTGTGGTCCACTCTTTGTGCTACATTCCACGGAGGTGCCAGGCTACCTCAGTGGAGGAGCAGATGGTTCTCCTGCTTGTTCCCAACACTTCCTCTCTGTCGGAGCATCTCTCTGACAGATGGGCCCAGGATCCTGGACCAAGCTAATCTCCAGCACTCCTCCACTTAAAGGCGCAGTGGAGCGCCTGCTCTACCTTCCACAGTCCCACAGAGCCATGATCACCACCATCATCATCATCATCATCATCACCTTCATCATCACAGGGCTGACTGCTGCCGCTGCCGCTGTCACGTCCAAGTCAATCAACTCAGTGCATGCATATGCACAAACGCTCAAAATGTGGTCCGGTTTATCATGCGACGTGACAAAAAGCGAAGGGGGCTGGCTGTGTCTAACTTAACGGGGATCTGTCTACCAGAGGAATTGGGGAAAACAATACACAAGAACAAAGGGGAAATGGAGAAAAAGGTGGAGCATTTCTCTGAAGTTGAGGGACACAAATGACATGTGCACGGGCCCGTCCGAGCACGGGGTGACAGTCTATTTCTAACGACGGGCTCCAATTGCTGACACTTTTGTCGATTTCGCCAGCCAGCATGCAAATACAAAATGCCTCCTCCCTTGCTTTACCGGGTCCTGACCACGTCTGCGCTCGGAGGAGCCAAAGTTGACATGTCGACTATTCACACCAACTAAAAAACGACTTTGGGAATGTCAGATGATATTCCGCCGCCGTGCCCGAGCGAGCACGGAGAAAATCGGCTTTCAATGATTCGGTTGCGGCGCAAAGGCACGCTGTCGACAGTTTTCAAATAAATTTATAGCCCAGGGTGGACGACACATTCCCGTGTTGAATGCAAAGCCGTGCGGGGGAGAAGCTCCTCGGGTGTAGCCCAAATGTCAGGCAGCCCAAAGCACATGTTTAGGACTATATGAGAAAAACCCTTTGGAATAAAAGAACTATACGAGGCTACTTTGCCATGCAAGAAGTACACAGAATAGATTTAGACAGCTTAGTCCGTCGTGTGCACACGACAGGAAATGACATGCACGGACGCTCGCTCGTAATGTGCGAGTTGGCAACAAAGTAATTATTCACAATTTCCTCAATGTCTAAATTACTTACGCTTTTAGTGGATTCTGAATGACAGCCGCCATTTTGCTACAATGTAACGCTATATCGGCGTCTTGCAGTTCTGAGGGAAACCTACGGCAATGGACCAATCAGGGCTCTGGGTGAATTCGTGGACCAATGCATCTGCGGCACAGGCGGACAGGGCGTGGCCTAATAGGAGGGGGGGTAAACTGTCAAAATTATTTTAAAGGGTTTTCCCTTCTATTTAAATTGTACACAAGTGAATAACAGCACTTTTAAAGAGACCCTTACTGTGGCTTGGATAAATATGATGAAAGCAATTCCCTCTTTGGAAAGTCAATGCAGTGCAAGTGGCACAGAATAGAAACATGCAAGCTGGTTTAATTATTTATTAAAATCATTATAAATCATTTATCATCATTGATGAGCACCAAGCACATCATTTTCCCTCACTTTATGTGAAGCTGAATTGTTTGGAGTGCAGTGGAAGCGAGGCTCAACAACACACAGGCGTGCGCACGATCCATTCCTCCCACTTGAAGTGAGTGGTATGACACAGGAAGATTTAAAACACAAACACACCCACATATATACTGAAGAAAGGGAGGCACTTTTTGTTTTTGTTGTGAAACAAGGAGGCTGATACAACTTTAATCATATGCAAATCTTCCACCAATCTCCACACACATATCCACGCATCACTGTTTCAAGTGGGTTTCAAAGTTTTAGAAATGCATCGAACATTCCTGCGAGATTTTGTAGATTTTTGTGTGTAGGTGAGATGTGTCCATAGTTGCATCCAACAGAAAATAACTCCACACAGGATATTTGAATCGACAGACTGCACGCAATTGCATGGGAATAAAGTCCGGTACAGGTGATCCGACATGATGTATTTCCCATTCTATCCTGAGCTATTTTAGCATCTCAGAGGACAGTGTGTGTGATGCAACATTCAAACAGATACATCTATTTTCATACAAGGCAGACAGAACATCTTCTCATCAGACGGCAGAACCAAAAAGTACCACATAAGAAGCAATGGGAAAATGTACTTTATCTACAAAGCTTACAATCAACAGACCCTTTTTCTTTCTGTTTTTACAATAAAATATGAGCATATGTCTTAAAGGCATCACCTTGTGCTTTTTATGATATCCACGTGTCACATTACTCAATAACACAAAAATAGCAATGATGCAATACAAGTTAAAGCTTTCAGTCACTACATATGGGTAAGTATTTAATTATTGCCACATTTAAGCATCTGTTTGTCTGTGCAATGCGGACAGACAAAAAAAAATATGGAGAAAGGGTGGTTCAAATATGGTGGTCACCACAAAGTATTGAAACGTCCATACAGTAACTGATGTCAAACAAAAAAAGAAAATATACAGTATCTTTCAATAACACATGTAAAATAACGGAAAACTAAGGATTGAGGGGTTGAACAAAATGTGCCGAGCTCTGTCAGGCTTCCTTGATACTCGAGGCTTGAATGCAAAACACAAAGTGGTTCCAAGACAAATTTGGGTATCATTCACTTCTGCAAAGTTATATTCTCTCACACGAGCAAACATAAAAAAAATTAAATAACAGTGTCCATAAACCAATATGAACATTTATAACCTACATTTTATAATATGTGTAAAACTAAAATGCCACTTGGTAAAAGAAATAGTGAGGTTAATTCAGAGACTCCTCTGAACAAGTAAAAGGCCATGGCTCTCTCAGACTTTCATGCATGCCAAGAGTGTTAATATTTTTTTTTGTTCTTACATAAATAATTTTCAACATTTCATATGTACTCCTCTAACATTGTTCTATGTCTTCATACAACCACATATTACATGATAGTATATAAACAGTATACCAGCACAGACACATTGACCTGAATGACTTTTGGCACACCAGATATTCACACTCTAGACCTTAGGTATCATTAGAGTTCAGGTTCGAGTACTTGATCATCTGGATATCTGGGTTTTGGCCATGGTAAGCAACAGCCTATAACAGCTGAAAAAGACTTAGTGCAAAAACAAATATGTTGCAATACAGCATGCAATGGAGCCTGCAGCCACACCTGCGCAGATATAGAATATCTCCTTGCTGTCACAGGCACTACAGCAGAGAAACAATGCTTAATAATAAGAATTGCTGGAAATCAATCACACCAACCCCATGGGGCTCTTAACTATCTAGTATTATTTCAATAACTTTTTTTTTCATATTTGATGATAGTACAAAAATAGCTGAACAGCTGTATTTAACGTAAAATTAGGGATTTGTCTGAATAAGAATTAAAATTATCACTGAGTGGAAAGACAGGTTTCCCACTCAATCAGGTAACTCATGTGTTCTGGCTGTTCTGCAAAGGCCACAGGAACTCTGAAACCCACGTCTGCTAAATGTCCTACATATGTGCCTAAAAACGTCCTTGCCACAGATACGAGTCAGAACCATGAGAGTAACAGAGGTATAGCAGTGACAGACTGCGAGCTGAGTGAGTGGGTGGGTGGTTCTCTCTATGGCTCTGAGGCAGGAAGACCGTTCCTGTTAAAGTTCTCCAGGCTTCGGGTTGCAGCTGCTGCACACACGTACGGGGTGGTCCCAGCCCCGCGACGGGACCGGCCGACGCTCTGGGGAGCAGTCGTCACACACTCCTTGGCCACAGGCGCGGCAGTGATGCTTGGACAGTTTGGCAGTGAACTCACGCTGGCAGTTGTGGCAGGACAGGATGTCCTGGTCAGGCACCCAGTAGGCAGGACGGGCTGCATCTTTCACCAGGCCTACAGGGAACAACAAAAAGCATATATACCATATAAACATAAATACATTCATATGCATGCACTTATTATATTGCAAGATAACATTTGTATTTTGCATTTAGCGCATATTCTTAAATGCACTTCGAAATTTAAGGGAACATTATTAGCTTTCTTATTGTGAATATACAATATCAGAGTCAATATCTCTCTCTCTGGTTTGTCCATAAGTATTACATTCTCTTATGACCTAATGTTCACTAATGACCATCACTCTAGTTTCCTGGCAAATGCAACTTTGTAAATCTTAACATTTTCAAGGGGCTAAATTATTCATTTCACCAGCCACTTCTATCACCCTTGAAACCTGCAATACCCCTTTAAACTTGAATTCACTGCTGCCTTGGCTGATATTAACTTGTTTCCAAGTATCAGTTACAATTGCTATAATTTTGCTTTGCTGCCTGTAGTCCTTACTAATGTCTTTACGTGCAATGAAACGCCAAATAAAATCAAGTCCTTAGCTGCCTAGTCTCCAGTTAACCAAGTAACACAAAAACAAGATAAGGATTTGTAAATAAGAGGGTTCGTTTTCTTTTGATTGGAGCAGACCATGCTCTGGGGTATTTTGGGTTGGTGTTAGATATGGAGAGCAGGATATCAGGTTATCAAAAACAAATTTATCCATAACCTTTGAGACAAAATATAGATCTTCTGTAGGCTTACGTCCCAGGCTAATAAATAATAATGATACTAGATCAAATTCTGATCAAATAAGACTGCTTGATGTTTGCCAAAGAAATGCATGAAACAACAACCTGATGAAAAAATATGGGTTGTCATATCTGGTGTTGACTTAATACCACATCTAATGTCGATCACATAAAAAAATAAATAGAAAAAGGCTTCCCACCCCACAATGACCATTTTATCCTTTCGATTTTGAATTGCACATTGAATTTGACAGAAATGTGTCATCATATTGGCCATGATAAAAATGTTCTTCTCATGACCACCTGACCAGTTGCAGAGAACTGTACAATCACAAAGGGATATTTGTAGTTGTATGTCATGCTAGGAGCTTGTAAACATCAATATCATTGATTGCTTTACAGCAGGGGGTCAATAACACGAATAACATATCCTTTGTAACATGTAGCTGATACAAATGGCAAGAAAAAACCAAATGGTAATTCTGCATTTGAACATCTGCTTAGAGAAAACGTACATTTTAATTTACTTTATCATTTTAATGGCATTCATTTGAGGATATTTTCCCCACATATTATTTGCACATATGTATCATTTGATATATTATTTATATTTATTTATCTGTGATATTTTAATAATTTACAGTGAGGTAAAAGACACCTGTGAAGTTTCTGGTAATGGTACGGGGTCTGTTACTAACTAATTCATTAGGACATCGCACATTCCTCGACTCCCGCTATACATATTTGAAGGTTTAAACTTGAAACAGGTGTTTTTCATTCTTACCATAAATAAAACACCTCTACCACCAGAGGGCAATGAATCCATACCCTCACATTTACTCATGTGTCTGTCACGTATTGCCGTTGCATAACTACCCTGCTTATGTTTTGTTTTGGGCGACACTCACCAAGTGGGATGTCAATCGCCGTCACAACAACCCCTATGGTGTTGGTGACTGCCTCTCCAACTTTCCTGGCCAGGGTCCCACCTTCTTCCTCGTCGAGCTCTGCATGAAGGAGAAAAACCTAGTTGAGGTCGAGACATACCGAACATGCACGGCTCCACAACACGCAGATGACAAAAAACAGGGGCCTTTGACATTTTGGAGAGAGAGAGAGAGAGAGGGGGGGGGGGGGGGGGGGGGGAGAGAGAGGGGGGGGGGGTGTACCTTTGTACGAGGCCCTCTGCTCGAAGCAGACATCGCAGACTCTGACAGGGGCAAGGCCCCAGCCTCTCTCAGGGACGGGCGCGGCTTTGGAAGAGCATCCATCGCAGAAGCCCTCCCCACAGGCACGGCAGTGATGCTTCGTGTCGTTGTCCTGGAAGACTATGTGACACCTATGGCACACCTAGTGCAAGGGGGAAAAAAAACTAAGATGTTGTTGACCAATAGAAAGGTTGGGGGGGGGGGGGGGGGGGGGGGGGGGGGGGGGGGGGGGGGGGTAAACATAAACATTACAGTAAACATCCCTCGAAGTGTTGACGTGGCTGTTGGCGGAGGGTAGGGCCGAGTGTCACTCACCAAGATGAGGGAGTTAGGTTTCCAGTAGGCTGGGGCGATCTGGTCCGTCAGCCAAGAGGTGACGGCTTTGGCAGGCTTGACACTGAGCTCTGACACAGACTGGGCCACTAGGTTTACCCCATCCAGAAGGCGCTGTGCTGCATTGCTATTGTCCTTTAAAAAGCCATCCGACTGCGAAAAGAAGACATTTCGTGTTTCTGAATCAGTAGGTTATTGGTTGACCATTTGCATCCCTTCAGCCTTGCATGAGCTCATGAAACAATCCTGGTCACTCAAACGTCGAGAATGTTCCTCTTACCCCTGGCCACACGTGCTGGATCTCTGTGCGAACAACTGTGTCCACAGGGTCCTGGTTTCCATACCAGAACTGACGACTCCGATAGATCACACCACAGCTTTGACATTCGATAACATACCTGAACACACACATAACAATGTAAAATACAGCCTCTGCGAAAAAAAGAAATGCTTTAAAAAAAACAAAAAAAAACGACTTTAGGTCAAAGTCTGCTCACTAGTGCTAAAATGAGGCCCCTAAAAGTAACCTAAGCCTAAACCGACCTCCACTACATGTGACCCTGCAGGTCATTCTCCCGCCACTCACCCGGACCAAGCGTATTTGGCCAGGCCCATCCATGGAGAGTCTGAGGAAGCCGAGGTCTTCGGAACAACTATCGCTTCCTTTCCTCCTTCATAGCAAGCCTGAGGTGATGCACCATACAATGAATTTACCATTAGGCAAATCAAAATAAAACACAGAGTCGATGATTTCGAGAAACCTCATGTCTTTCGTCAGGAAAGGTGAGCGACCCGAGTTCTTACCTTACAGGTGTAAATGCGATTATCATACTGAAGAGAATAACGACAGCGATGCTTCCCCTCATGGCACACTCCCTCCCCTAAGTGGTTCATGCTGTTCTTGCAGCCAGACCTTTGGTAAATGGAACAAACGAGCGATGTGAAAATGCGCAAGACAATTACCGTTAGGCAGTTGTGGATAAATGTTCCAAAAAAGGCAAGTACTTACCCACAGCTGAGGCACAGGCTGGAGCAGGTGAAGTATTCGTCGGGAAAGAAGCAGCTGTGGGCTACCAGCTCACCTGAAATCTCCCCACTGAAGCGCTCACTCAGTGCCTGCCAGAGAGCGATAATGACACAAAACTTGCAAGAATGAAGTTCTGTTCTTAATTATCAACAACGCAAAGCAGACTGAAGCCAGATGGAGGCCGGCAGAATTTATACATCCCTACCTGCAGGGCTTTGAAGAAGACCACAGGGGTGCGAGGGGAGCGGGTGGCGTTGTTGTCAAGGAGCTGCTCCAGTTTATTCTGCAGGCCACGGAAGTCGGTAGGTGGGTTGAGAGTCTGCGTGCCCCAGTACTGGACAGAGCTGAAGGCCTCTGGAAAACGGGAAAGCTTCCTGAAGCGCTCCAACAGCAGCCGGTCTACTGACTCAGCCGACTTATCTACAACAAAACAAAGGGGAACAGTCATTTAGGAATATACATTCTAACAGCATCAGATACAACACCTTGATATGAGGGCCAATGCTTTAAGGCTTATACCAGGGTATCTTCATCAGAGCCCCCTCCATATTTTTTTAATTAACATATTTCCCCTCCTAAGCATTAAACGTGTACAATATGAAGTGTTAAAAGTCACTGTTGTTATTTAAAAAATATATTTTAATTTGTAGTTGCCTGCATGTATCGGCAGAGAGCAATGTAAAGTATGACGAAGAAAAACAGGTATTGACATGAAAGAATGTAGCTATATTTTATAATATGTGTAATTTTGAACTTTCCGGACTGCGAGAAATAGTGTTTAAGCATTTCTTAAAGCGCTGGAATTCCAACAGCTACCTCCAATGAAGAAGAACAAAGAAACAGAAACACTACAGGCAAATATTTGCAAAGTCTGTAATTATGCACAGTGTTTAACATGTAGTTAACTTTAAAGGCACTGCCTCTTAGTGTGACTTGCTGCGCTACTGGAAAATGTAAGTTGTAAATGTAAATTCTACTTAAAGCTTTGACGTCGAATAGTGGTGGATCAAATGTAATTGTATTCCAACCCTTAGGAGCGGGAGCAACGGAAGTAACAAGATCTTTTACCTGACCCAAGCAACTTAGTGTGAACTGTTTCATGGAAGATAACCACGGCGGGGCCCAGGGTGGACAACGGGACATCCAGGCCGCAGCGGGCTGTCGTGGCCTTCAGCTCCTTGGTGAAATGCTTCAAGTAGGCATCTGAGGCGTCCCCAAGGAACTTGAAGAGGTCATCGTGGAGACGGTCAGCATGGGTGCGGTAAATGACCAGGTCAGAGATGGCGAGCACCTTGAGCAAAAGACGGGTTCTCTGGCCCTGTTTCGAATTGTTCCCGAGCAGACCCTCTGTATCGATGACCACTACTCTGTGGATGGGGTCAAATGCCGCCCACACGCCCACCGTGCACGACTCTTGTGTGGGAGAAGTCTTGAACACTTCTCTCCCCATGAAGAACGTGTGATTCAGGGTGTGGGATTTGCCCTCTCCCGTGTTACCGAAGATGGACACCACCTTCAGCAGCTGGTCGGGGGCGCAGCTCAGGCTCTTCAGAAACGAAGCTTCATCTCTTATCTGTGGAAAAACAAAGGGAGAGTTTACAAGCAGAACATTATTGACTTAATTCTACAAATGTAGGATTGAAGAGGCTACTCAAAGATATGAAACATTTGGTATTGTTGATCGTAACACTTTGGTACACTTCACCTGCATTTCCTCATTCTCATCAACCAAGAGAAAACTGGAAACCTTCTCCATGAGTTTTGCCCTCTGAGATTTGATCTCATTGGCTATTTGAACACTGGGCTCAACAGATGTTTGGACCGATTTGACCTCTGCAGCTTTGGGTGGCGGAGGATAAGACGTGAGCTGATGTTTCTTCTTATTGCCTCCGCTATGAGTGCGTTTCTGGCAGTCTTGGCACAGGTTAACTTTGCAGTTCTGGCAGCGCACCACAGATCTATTGCGTTTGCCGCCGTCTCCGTTGCCTCCTTTACAGTTGTCACAGTACGGGACATGCCCAGGACCGATCAGGACCCGCTCATGGCTCTTCAGGCGCTCCTGACTGTGGAGCTCAAGCTCACAACGAACACACTGCAGGCTTTTGCATTCATCACACTCAAACGCGGCCTCCTCGGAGCCACCACAGACGTAACTTTCTTGGCATATTAGGCTAGTATTAACTCCTTTATCTGAAGATGAGCCATGCCCACTCATCATTTCCTGTAAGGGTAACTTAATTAAAGAGCTGTGTTTTTTTGGAACAGCTTTGGCAACAGCACCGGCTATTTCCAATTACAACCAATAAAAGCTGCACAACATAAAGTAACACTGGCAGTTGAAATGACACAATCAACTTAAAACAGCTGAATGTTAACAGGCCAAGTGATCAACTGACTACAACAACACTAATATGTGGACTTTATAAAGTCCGTTTTTGCATCATCTGTGTGTAACACTTTTACAGTTTTCTGTCAATTAGTGCAACAAACAGTAAGGCAATAAAGTAGGAAAAACCCGTCGCCTAAGTTACTACCGATATCATAAAACCATTAAAAGCTTGTACGTGCTTTCAAGTTAGCAAATAGCTGCATCAACACTTAACATATCAAAGCACAGCGAATTAAACTATAATGTCCAAGGGAAACCAGTGCAGGTAGTCTGCCCAGACCAAGACAATAAACTCTCCCTGAAGGGATGAATGTGCAAACGGTGATGCTAACAACAGGCTAGCTAGCAAACTGACCCTCGGTAGCTTGCTCGCGGACTCGGTGGATCATTAGGCATCCAGAGAGGAATACTTAGCTTACAATCAGCTGGTTTTAACGGACAGTCTCAACTTTTGCCAAGGAAAAGCTGTACGAATAGAGCCAACAAGCCCCAACAGTGCATAGCCGTCCGAACCCGCAGCTAGCCTTCGGTCTGTCAACTGAGCCGAAACAACATATCAACAAAAACAACAACCCGTCGACGTCAAAAAGCTCGGAATATCCGCGGACTCTTTCACTTTGAGACGCGTGATTGCCTTCAAAAGTCTATATCAAGTGTGACTGGGTTTGAATCCTTCAGAGCAGTGTCATTGTTTTGTTCTTCAGCCCCCTCCCTGACAGATCGCTTCTCAAGCTGCGTTATTTTGTTGCCAGGTCAGATCAGCTGATCAGATTATTTTCAGTCACAGGGTCAGAGGAGGGTAGCGTGGGGTTGCCTGACGGGAAATGTAGTTCTTTGAAGCTGCCGACATTTTTTCCTAAAATAAATGTAGTCTCGATCCTTTTGATCTACCTTGGAATGGGGTTGCCTGACGGGAAATGTAGTTCTTTGAAGCTGACGACATTTTTTCCTAAAATAAATGTAGTCTCGATCCTTTTGATCTACCTTGGAATCATATATACTATAATATAATATAATATAATATAATATAATTTGGCACTTTTTTGTTTTTCTTATTTCGGTCTGTAAATAATTTCTTTTTCAAAACTCAATTTATTCTTATTCTTATTTTTCATTTGGCAGTCAGAGTGGACAAAACATTAAGAATTTCAATGGACATGGAACTTGTTCTACTGTATAAATCAAAATAAATCGTTGAATATAATGTAATGTAATGTAATGTAATGTAATGTAATGCAATGTAATATAATATAATATAATAATAAAAAACATCCAATCAAAATTAGGCAAACCGAAGTAACTCTAAATAAAAATACTATCATTGTTCTAAAGAAAATCCTATGTGGGTGAGTAAGTCCTTTTGGAAACATGTTTAAACATGATCCCAATCAGGGGTCAGATTTAAATGGCTTTGTCTTGTAAACTAGCACTTCAAAGCAACAGCAGGTGACCATTTGTCCCAAATGGCACTCAGAGTTTTCCCTCCGTTTCCTCAATGGCAGTATCTTCCAGTGCAGCATCTACAGAATGGATGTTTTGCACTGAGATTGAAAGCAAACAAAAACTGGCAAATACAAAGCATGCATGCATTTATTACAAAATGAACTCACAAACAAAGAAATATCCACAACAAGCAACAAGACATGAACAGTCAAGAAGAAAAGAGCAGAATATATAACCTTCTTTGAACACTGACTGTCATTTCTTGAAGGACCTTAAGCTTGGGTCCTACCGCAGGTCTTAGTGCACAATCTACATTCTGCAGAAGTCTTAATAAAAATGCATAGTTGGTCATAAAATCTGAAAATTACAATGTCTGCAGAGCTCAGTACATTCAACCCCTGGATTCCACATCAGATGTATTGGAAGATGTTCCTCCATTCAAAAGCCTTCAATCGTTTAAGCAGGCTGACCTTTTTAGATGTGGTGTCCGTGGGCTTGTGCTTAATGGCAGCAGATACAGCGCAGTCGAACACATATTTGAGGTTGTATTGTGTCAGAGCGGAACACTCCACATACTCATGTGCCCGGATCCTGTGTGCCAGCCTTCTGGCTCGGCGGAAGAGCACTGGTTTGGTGCTCCGCTGGTGCAGATGAAGGAGGACTTCCACATTGTGCCTGAGGTCCGACTGGGTTCCGACCAGGACAATGGGAGCGGTTGGGTTGCCAGCGCGGATCTGTGGGATCCATTTGGAGGCGATGTTCTCAAAGGAGACAGGGTTGACCAGGCTGAAGCAGAGGATGAAGACATCCACATGGGCATAGCACAGGGAGCGCAGATGGCCAAACTCCTCCTGGCAAGCGACGAGAGATGAGGGTCAGGAGGAGGACTAAAGCACGGATGTCGAATAAATCAAAACATGGTGTGGAATGTTTACCTGTCCAGCTGTGTCGATCAGCTTGATACGAGTTGGGATGCCATTCACATGAACCAAACCTGGCCGCCGTGCGGAAATAAGTGTTACCAAACTAACGTCAAACAGCCATCCTCAATGCAAAATAACTCATGCTTACCGGTAAACACGTCAAACGCTGTTTGCCTGTAGTCGCTGTTGTAGCCATTGAAGATGTAGCTGATAATCATGCTGGTCTTTCCCACAGCTCCATCACCCACCAGCATGCAGCTCAGCTCTTCCCTCAGCCGGTTTGGCTTATCACGTCTCTGACATGCCTGTGCCATTCTCCCTCGTATTATTTCCCCATCATCCAAGGCCTCTTCCACGCAGGAGTGCAGTTCTACTGTAAGAGATGTCTTCACCCCCAAAGGGCCTGTTGGTGCCAACAAAGGCGGCGGGACACCTCGATTTGAAAGAACAAAGGTGACCAATCGGGCGAGTGATCCCCCAACTCTTTGACTGTTAGTCTTTGATGCAGATTTACATAGTCACTGCCCCCAAGAGGAGCTGACCGCTGGTTAAAGTCAGCTCAGCTGACCTCAAATGGCAAACAGTAGCATGATGGAATATCTCTTTCAGATCTGCAGACCCAAACTTTTGTTTGCAAATATTCAAATATAACATATGGGAAGTTAACTTCTTAAATGAGAGTGAATAATATGGTTTTCTTTATAATAGGGAATTATAAATATATTACCTTTAAAAATCCAAAATACTGTAATAGGGCAAAGTCAAGGAATACTTCATTGAATTATTCTGATGCGCAGACCTACATTGGATGAATTTAATAACTGGGTGGTCCCACAACTGTCCAATAGAGGGAAGTGTTGCTTCAGCATCCTCTTTTGCTGGTTTGTGTCCACCTGATACTTTATCTGTTTCCTCCTGTTGATGTTTGATGAGTGAAATGGACAGGAGATGTCTTTCTCCAATGTGTACTGCTCAAGAGCCATATGGACATTTTTCAGCACTTAATTAAATCATGTGTTACCACAGCTTTCAGGAATCCATGCTCCCACGTATCAGTAATGTGGTTTCATACAAATGCTTGATTTCCATGTTCTTGCTTGAGAAACATAGTATTAGTATTAGGGCTCTCAATGTAGACCAAAAACTTCTAAAAGGTCAAAGGGTACAGCTGAGGTGGCATTGTTACACTATCCAGAGCAGATGTTAGCGGCAGAAACTTAATGTGCCATGTTTCATCCTGTTTCTGTCAGGGTGACTGGGTTCATGTATGCATTATTCTTTAAAGGTCTACAACTCTTTGTGCAAAACTGGGGGATTCGTGGTGGGTTTTAAGGACCGAGCAGGTGATGATGCAGGTGGTCATCAAGACTTCAGGCTTTCACCGCACAGCATTCCTAGAAGAAAGCCTATAGAGTTATAACAATTATAATTTCACTAAAACTTATCTGTTTGTATTATCTCAAAACATTAAGGAGTAATATTTTATTTGTTCTGTTTTTTTGTTCAAAAACTCACAATCTACTCAACAGCTGTAGTGCACAAGCTTCGTAAGATGTGGTTTTAGAGAGTGGGAAACATTTGGGGTTGAAAATACAGCTTTAAACAAAGTGCTGTTCCTTATCTGTCTGAGCCTGCAGGAAACACTGTGTGAGCATTGTGTTATAAGGTCTCTGCTTCCTGTTTGCCGTTGTTTCTCTCTCGTTCTCTTCTCCCTTTCTCTCCCCCCTTTTTCCCACCACCTGCAGTGTGAGTGAGTTTATTCCCCAGTGTCAGAAGACAACATCTGGTCCCCCCCCCGCCAAACACACATCGGTGTGCCAGCTCGACTCCCATGCTACACCTCTGACAGCTGTGAGTCACAATGCTGTTCCTTAATCCAAGGTAAATGTCAAACGCAGGAAGCAGCCTTTAAATATCCCTGAATCCAATTTATTTCTTTATTTTAATACATCCCTATAACAACTTCTTTCTACATCGCCGACACACCAGTATGCTGCTTTTAAGTGCAGCAAATGCAAATCTATGCATTGTGCACTTCGGTGCTGATGTGTTTTGCATGGTCTGCGTGTACCTCAACTTGCACGGCAGATGTCAGCAGTGTTCGGATGACTTCAAATGCCCCTCTGTGTCTAAAGATAGTAAGTCGGGATGCGTATCTGTTACTGTAAACATGTTTTGCGGGTGCATTATCATGTTCTCACTCTTTGCATGACAAGACATGCCAAAATGTATCCTGACATAGATTTAGGGAGGTAATCTGCTTAGTAAGCACACTCGCACTGTGTGCAGCTTAGGATATCCCCTGTACTCACACAACACAGTAAAAAAAAAAAAAAAAAAAAAGTCACGTCGCTTCAGTCCCGTTGACTGACTCCCACTATTGTATGCAAATATATGCTACAGGGCATAACCCCCTCCCCCCTCCCCTTCATTTCTCCCCGAAGTATCCGCTGTGGTTGTTCAAAAACAAACAAACAAAAAAAAAAAGTAGATGTGCAAAAACTGACTGAAGTTTCATGCACACAATCTAATCTGACAACAATAGAAAACTCTGTCAGATAGGTGTTAAAAGATTACGCTCCTCCCTAAGCCAGAGATCAGCATGGCACACGGTAGACAGGGCCACAAAACAAGTGGCTGACACAGGGATGAGGCGATAAACAAGCCATTTGCATAACATTTCCTGCATAATGTCCCGATAAGCAGATACTGCGTAGGCTCTTAAGTGGTGAGGATTATATCACACCGAGACCTCGCATAATGGCAACGCTTTCTCTCGCCTCTAGGTCCAAGGTGCTGCTTGAAGGGGTTCACGGACAGGACACGCTGTGTCGCTTGCTTTACGTGGGCTATATTTCTAATAATCTCGTCACACTGTTTGGTGTCAAAGGTTTTGACCTGCTTGCTTGAACTTGACACCAACCATAGATCGGGGTGGATTAACTTGTGCCATGTGGTCTGCGATGCCATTGCCTTTACTGATGCAATCCATAGCGACGTTATTGCATTTGTGCCACTTACTCACGTTAAAGAAGCAACCGGAGAAATTTCGAACCCAAACTAATTTCGGGTTGAAGATTCTTGGAGGGCACGTCTGCGGCAAAGCCTCAGCTAGCAGAAACGTCAGGGGATTGTTGGGATTCATCCTCTGGAGAAGCCATTGATCCGTTTCAGAGCAATCCATCTCATTGAGGTGGAGCTTTTTCAGTTAGGATACATTCGTACTGCCCATCCGTACGCACGTTACCCAGAGCCCTGGTCTGGGTTGTGGGATCTTGCCATGAAAGAGCGGCACCGTGTATGTTTCTTGGTAACAGGATACAGCCTCTTCCCAGGTCAACTCAAATTCTAGCACCTAATGGTCACTGCACCAAGTGATTCATGGGAATTTAGACCTCCGCGGCTCTCCCCCACCTCCGCCCTACCTCCTAGCCGACCCCTGTTGTTCACATTCTTGACTTGTAGCCAACAGTTATTGCAGGAAAGCATAAACGCCGACTGTGAATACATTGTGATCGTGTGAATCAGGATATACTTCCTTGCCTTTTTTTGTTGGATCAGAGCATTTGCAGTTAATCTGAATTAAATTCATAACCGGTATTGTATCACTTGGATCTGAACCAGATTAGGGTAAACCAGCCTGTCCCAGTTTTTGAGTAAAGCCTGAGTGTTTTGGGGCCTTTGTTGGCCAGCAAGCCTCCCTGTCAATTTAGTTACTACTGCTCCATTAAACCTTGGCAGGGGTCCAGGAGCAGCACACTAATCTCCCTGTACCCTCCACAGAGTATCACAGGGGGTCAGTCCTCCGCTCCTTGCAGCATACACACATAGACTGTATATAAAAAGGATAAGTATATCTGCTCAGAGTTGACAATGTGAATTTACAGCATTTAAAGGACCTTAACCATTTCTTCTTGTCCAGCTTCTTACAATGCTAAATAATCACTTTATCACAAAGTTGGAGCATTTTGTAGGTGTATTTTTGTTTACCTTTAGACAGACTAGCTGTCATGGCTTTGTGTTAATGCAAGAGAGATAACTAACTTTTTAACTGACTCTAGCGTCATATTTCCTGCACATATACGCGCAGATTATTTTCTTCTCTATCTCTCAAAAATTAGAGCAACAGATAAAATAACAAAAATGAACACACTTGATGTTTAACATGATATGAATATGAAGTATGTGAATTAGTGTTTGAATAACCACAAGTTCTCGCTCCGTATGTTTTTTTCTCTATGGGTGTGATAGGCCAACTGCAGTACTGGGTTTAAATGACTTATCTGTGGACCTCTAGGCCATTACGAAATCAAACATCTTTTTTTCTTTATGGCTGTCATGTGTTGCTATTGAAGTCTGTAATGTTGCAGGCCAGAGGTCCAGGCCTGTTACACATTTACATGTATGTGAGATGTTTGTTGTTTCCAAGTGAATTAGGTTTGATGGCACAGAAAAAGTGTCATGAAAAAGTTTGCAAACCAGTCGAGTTATTGTACAAATTAAAGACAATTCAGATGAAAAATACAAGACACAACAAGAGTGTTTTTTCCGGAGAAGCCGAACAAGTCATAATAAATTCCACATCAGTAACTCAACATCTGAATGTTTGATCCGTTGCATTACAGGGAACTGATAACAATATCAACGGGGATCTTACCCTTTGGCCTTTGATGCATCTGTGTTTTCTTCTCATTTTAGTTTCAATTGGCTCCACATCAATCCACACAGCAGCATATGTTCTTGCGGAGCATGATTAGAATCTTTTTAAACAGGAAACTCTGTCGCAATTGGCTGATTAACATGAGAACCTGCTCTTTTCAAAGGGATAAACAAGTTCCAAACAATCACGAAGCATCATAACTTGCCATTACACACTTAAGATACATTTGACTCATGCTGGTGATGAAACATAATATAAGAGGTGTTGTGCGGAGTTTGTTTATGTTGACCAACAGTTCAGAATAGAATTGTCCACACAGTCATGGCGATGAGATTGTTATTTTATGGATTCTTTGTATGAAATGGCGGCCTGTTCATTACACGATTTTTGTAAGATTGAAAATGGAGGGAGGAACACAAACAGGGAGTTGCAAGAAAAGGAAAAGTGTTTTTGGTAAATTTGCATCAGTGACGATAAAAGGTCATCTCAGCAGTCATTTAAATGAAAGAACATATATTTAGTTTGAACGAAGCAAACGGACCACATAAATAGTGCTAAAATCTGTGCATGGTGGAGTTATAATTCTACTTTTGCAAATACACTATTCCCTCTAAAAACTCTAGCATTGTTCTGGATTTGTACTGCTGCACTTAGGCTGTGACAATGTCCGTGCAGCTGCTTGATTGTGGGCTGCAGTCTATAAAATGGCACTGATATTGAACCTCTGTGACTGTGTGGGAAACATAGCTCCCTTTCCTGGTCTGTGAGAGAAAACACTCCAGAGAAAAATGGCAGGAAACCTCCAGGGCCTTTTGATTCAGGGTAAAAAAAAGTGACTCAGAGTACCTGAGGGCTTGAAGCACTATTAATGCCAGGGCCATCTTTACAGTCAGGCAACGCAGTGGGTAAGGAAACCCAATAAGGGTCCATAAATCACAAGGTCATGGTATGACCTGAAAACCCCTGCAGGGTCAGACACCACTCACTAACATCGAGATTATCACAAAGCATAAATGTCAGTCAACAATACCCTCTATATTTTCCAGCGTTATTAGATTGTGGGGATTATATCTTCCTGCATTACTTCAACTCAGGCCGTATTTCCATAGAGGGCAGAGGGCAAAGGTCCAAATCAGCACTGAAGTTGGTGAGGCAAGAGGCATGCAGTTAGTTGCAATGTGCAACTTGACCACGAGATGTCCCTCACTCCTACAGTTCCCAAGGAACACTAGGAACTCCCCAATGCCTCCTCATCCTGCCACATTTCCAAATTTTGCTTAAACATATCACTTATTTTAAACAGATCACGTGTTATAGGAGTCTGTAACAGAAAACAACATATCCATTTGGTATTGACTCATAGTCACTGCAAATTCCTGCCCTATTAGGGTCCGAGATGCCACACAGAGCTTGGCTCCTGATCATTTTCGTTTAGACAACCTATTCTCAATTCCAATCCAGAACAAAATAAAAATGCGTACATTTTTAAAATTCCGAATCATTTCATCAGGTTGTGTCGTAATATAATGTTCTAATCTTGATGACATTCAAGTTCAAATAGACACTCACCATTGTTTTTTCCAGTATTGTTTGTATACATTATACATTCATATTTGAAGTAAAGCCTAACCTAAATCCCTGAGCTATTTATGACGCACCTAACTATGCGTCTGGCACCGTGTATTTGTTTTGTTTTATTTATCAAGCAAGCTTCAGGCTTCATAATAAATAATGCTCCGACTTTCTTTTCGTTTTTTAAGTTGGAACAAATAAAAAGTTCCCCCTGCAAATGAGCTCACGGAGCCCCTCTAGGCAGCTGTGGTGGGTTCGAGTGTAAATGAGACGAGGGAAATGAAATTAAGAGCAGAAAAAGTGCCATTCCTCAGGGATAGAACCTGCTAATGAAGCTCTATGTCTGGAGCTTTAATTTTGTCAAGCCTGGTTCAATCCCCAGTCCTGCGCCTTACAGATTGGATTAAAAGATTCAGTGGGTATGAGTCATGTTTCGGTTCAGATGAGTAGAAACAATTTTCACATCAACCATTGGCGATGATGAATGGATTAAAGAATAGCGTTTATCATTGCACAATGATTGATGAGTCTGAACTGTGTAGATGCTGTTATGTATGACGAAACAAGATGAACAGCAGCTCGCGGCCTCTGCCAGGAATCAGATTCAGTCGTTTGATCTCACAATTACGAAACCTGTTCTTTCAGTAAAAGAGGTAATATCGGGCAACTGGGTCTTAGATTCTATTTTGATGATTGATAGAGGGTTGAAAGAAGACATTTGCTTCAGGTCAAAAATCATTCGCCATTGTTTGTGACTCAGCAATGGACAGTCTTCCTCTTGCGGTGAAGTGGCCTCTGTGACCGCACAGCACTCATGTCCACTGGCAAGAACCCAGAGAGGGGCGAAGTGACCCTCAGAGGAAGGAGCTGAACTGTCAATTTGAGAGAGCCAGGGCCTTAAAGCGAATGGCCCAATCAGTTTCTCTTTAACACACTTCTAAGGACCTTCAGCCCTGCATTGGTCAAGCCAAGGTCAAGGGTCGGGGTTCAGGCTTGGTACACATTAGCATGCAGGTGGAGGCTCCAAAAGGCATTAATAGAAAAAAAAGGTGGGTTGACGACTATTCTGGGTAGCGATAGGCCAAACGCACATCCTGACAACACGACCTCTGCCCCCACTTTGCAGTTTTGTGTATGTTCCACATAATTTGTGTCTCTGTTGAGAAAATAATGACAAATACCTATTTCAGGATAGCAAGGGAACTCAGGGTAATACTATTGATTTAGGGCTTCAAAGTGCAATGGGATATATCCATGTATATGTATTGATAGTCAATATAACAAGATGATTTTAATATAAAATGTCATTTGGTTTTATTGCGTATCTGCTGCAGATGCGGTTTGCACCTGTCTCTGTGAGTAAGTATCCACTTACCTAGTGACCCCAGTGTCTTCAAATTTCATCTGCATCCCTCCAAGGAGCCCCTCAGAGTGTTGTAAGGTGCATTTATTGATTGACTTGCCTTTATTGCTATAATTATAATGAGAAGTGCCAGAGAGGGTTGTAAATCAGAATGCTTTCACTCCAATAGATTAATAAATAAAGGCCTCTTCCAACCCTTTATAGGGCAGCAGGTGTGGCTTGTTTTATACTGAGGGATTTTAACAAGGCCCTGAATGTGTGTTGAGTTTGGGTGGAGAAAATTAGGTATTGTTGGTATGTGATAGTGAATAACAGGGAGAGAATACCAGAACTAAAGAGTATGACAGTACTAAACACACAAGTTCCCTGAGTCATCATAGATGTATTTGTTATGGAGTGCCGGGACCTTATTTGTATCCACTTGTTACCATGGTGTGTGGCAAGAAGCCACAGACAAACAAATGCGTTGACTGTTTGTCTGGATGCTTTTATCGCCAAATTAAATGGTCATCGAGTAACAACCAGTCCACCCCACAAGCCAGTTTTAGCAATTGTGAACAATCCTGCAAACGGAAACGCCTTTAGGCACAGTTATGTACTTAAATAAAGACTCTGTTTATTTCTGTCTACGGTAAATGTCATGGACATGCGACCTCTTCTTATGAACCATATGTTCCCCTTGCTCTGGTGCGTCCATCAGCTGACACCTGTGACCTAGTTTTAGGAAAGTGGAACCTATCTGTACCCCCACCTTCCAGCAATACTCCTATAGAGCAGGCCTTCTCAAATGGCCTGTTACTTACTGTTCTACAGCACCCGCACCATGGGACATTACACTATAGCTTTCTATAAAGAAGAGTAAAAAACATATTTATCAGAGGGAACCCACAATGTGTCTGGCAGAACTACAGAGGTTCAACACCCTGGCAATTTTGGCATCATATATGAAAAAAACCTTTTACAGCCCTAATTAAGTATAAAGAGTAAATGCTTGTATATGCAAAAAAAGGGCAAAAGAGACGTGGGAAACTTGCTTGGCTAATTTATTACCCCTCTGACGGACACTCATAGTTTCTTTTTAGCCAGACAGTTTACATTCCTTGTCTGTATCAGGGGTAATACAGATGGGTTATGGTTGAGGATTCAACCGCTTTCATACAGAAGAGATTTAAAACTCACATGAGAGCCAAAAGAAAATCATACCTGTACCTCATACAGATTAAGAAGCAGCTAATATTTAATATAAATTAAATATAAATAAAGAATATATATTTTTAAATGTATATCATATGATGGCTCTTTTTCCCTCGGTAAGATAAGACAAAGGATTCAAGAGGGAAAGTCATCTGTAAGTGTACATTTTTAAAAGCGTGACATGATTCTGAAGTTTGTATACAGTATGTAACAATAATAATAAGTTGCAAAAGCAGAGGTGCAAAGCACAACAGCAAAGGATGTTGTGAGCAAAAAAAAATGTCAGCCACCGTAAAGCACAGTGTTGTGGGATTGCCTTCCACACAGTTCTTCAGTATTGTTGTCCCATCAGGTATTTTTTCTCCACTCCCTGTTACGGAACATTTCGCACATTATGAAAAACATGAACCTAGGTTAAAAGGTGCAGTGCCTTGTGCAGGCAAAAGTAAGGGGCTTTGCTCTGAGGTTTTGGTCCCTCCAGCACCACGGAAGATGCTTAAAACTGCTGCCTCGATGGAGAAGAGGTGCTCATCCTCCACTCCTGGGCAGTAGAGCCTCATGAACTCCGCCAGGTGGACCAAGTATTCAATATTGGGACCCGTTGTGCCACTGCAGAGGGAAATCTGGGCAGCAATCTCTTTGACCGAGGCCGGGCCGAGGTAGATGGGGTTGTCAGAAGTAGCAATGTAGACGAGGGCCGCCTGTGGACCCTGGCTTGTCTCCTTCGGGATAAACTCGACCATCTCTGTAACGTAGCCCCCCATTACACCCTCCCTCTTGTTCAGGTACTGACGGGACTCTTCAATCTGGGAATCAGTGACCTCATAGGCTACGCCCCATGTGCAAGCCTGCAGGGAAACCAAAGAGCGGAGAGAGACACGCGTTTACATAGTATAATAGCATGTTAATGTAGAGGAAATGATATGGTTATTTAGGTTATGAGTTGTAGGAGCTTCATGGTGTGACATGCATGTTCCCTTTCATTGTTTCATTGCAGTTCTCCCATATTTCCTTCATCACTGTCAGACGTGTGGGTGACGAAAGTTCCACTCCCCATAACGTTTCAGGGACTATAACCTTTAAGGCCAGTCTGTTGTGTTTCACAAACCAGGAAGTAGAAGAAGAAAAAAAAACGGCAACTTCTGTACACTGTGGGGTCCACAAATATAGTACCAACACAGACTGAGAGCTATACCACAACAAGGACGGGCTCACCTCCTGATCCTCGACCAGCGTGGCCACTCTGGCGAGCTGTGGGGAACAAGGACACGCGCAGTGAGAAAACACAGAGACAAGTGTCGTACTTCAAATGACTCATAAACGGTAAAATAAATACATAAATGAATAATCTCACCTGTTCCTTATTCCCCCGATAAAAGTCATCTCCATGCCAGAAGCGCCTTTTGTATCCTTGAATATATCCAACGGTGCTCCTCTTGTGAGCAAAGCCAGGATTCCAGGCTAAAGAGCCATAGCCAAATATCCATAGGCTCCTCTCCTCCTGTTTGATATCTTGCGGTTTCATTGTTGTCTCTTTCTTCTAAAGGCTTACAAACAACTCCAATGATGCCCTGGTGCTTCTCCTGTCAACAGGTAGCTGCTTTCTGCTACTTTCTCTTTTCTAACGTCCCATACTCCCTTTTCCATTCTAGTGTATTGTCACTGCCTAACGCTCGAGGGGGGGCGGGGGGGGGGTTTACATATTAGACTTCTTGTCCCTGTCGTGTCGAGATAACTGTTTGTTCACTCAGAGCCACAATGACATGTCCCGGTTAAGAAGCTGCCTCGGGGGCACGTCGTCTTAAAGTGTCGCTTCTCTTCTGATTCCTGTTCGTCCGTGGATGTGTGATGTGGAGAGACGTATCGAAGCAGCGACAGAGATGTTGGCAGATAAACGTCCCCCCCCCACACACACACACACACCGTCGACATACAACAACAGAGGAAAAATGGACGTAGGAAGTTCATGTACACAACACGTGCATTTGTTTTCAACTTCGGCATCACAGCGAGAGGACGGCGAAACGGTCTCGACCAATGAAACGACACGGGAGGCGGGCCTAGATCACGGAGAAACCAATCGGAATCGTTGTGGCAGTGAAAACAAAAACACGATCGTAAGGACAGCAGAGACATGTTTCTTTTTCGGATGGAATCAGATTGATGAATCAGCTCTTCCCTTGTAGCTTTGTTTCTTTCCTTATTCTTTCTTTCTTTCTTTCTGATTGAGCGTCAAGGCCAAAGGCTTGTGTAGGCCTGACCTTCAGTGTCGAACAGTCAATATAGTCCAGCAGATTACCTATAAATACCTGAGGCTGGTACATCTGTTCTCTGATAAGCTCATTAGATGTCTGTGTTCTGCATAGACGTGTCCATGCGGCTGATCACTCGCTGTAGAGGATATTTCATGAGCCGGAATGTCAAAGATTCCTGTCTCAACTTCCACACAAAGCTTACTGCCCCCACGTGGTAGTTCACGAGAGATCGCTCCGGTCTGGAGACTAAGCTTTGAAGTTGAAACTGAGGCCTTGAGGAGTTCAGGTGAACAAGTAGCCCACGGCTCACATGCACTGCTGTTTTGTTGGAGTGTTTTCCGTCATGGAGGCTTGGCCGACACTGGGCTGCCGGCCCCCGGTTTAGTGACATGGCATATACGGATTTTCTCACGTCCGACATTTCACCCCCCCCCCCTCCCCCCCACTTCAGCTTAAACCCAAAGCCATCATTTCTCACAAAACTAAATATCCAATCTCCAGTACTTTGTCCTCAAGTGCTCCAGTTACTCAAAGATAAGGGGATGGAGACGCACAGAAGCATTTCGGAGAAGCAATTAAGTAAAAGGTGACAAGGACACTTTATTTTCCACGTACAGATCTTTTTTTTTTAAATATATATCTTTTTGTCTGTGAATTTCCTTACATTGCTGCCAATTACAACACCTTCCACCGAATGATTGCTAGCACACTGATTTCACATCAAACTGACACAGATGTCGTGGACATACAGTAGACACCGAATCATTAGAAATGCTACGAGGGCAAATGCGACCGTGTCTTCAGACATTGAAGCCACTTCCACACCAGCTGACACAAATAAGGTTTGACGATGATACCGACATTTCAACACTATCTGACCACATTTACCCCCAACCATCGAAGACCAACAAACAAACAGTGTACCAGATATGTATTAACAGTTTTTTTTTTTATAACAAATAAAAATAGAATAAAACAACAACTACACTTTCAAAATAAATTCACCTTTTTGGGGCATGGACTTACAAACAGATGCACAATTCATACTTCTAATCTGAACATATAAATATACAGTATATACAAAATAATCTTATAAAACATAGAAAGAGAAAGATCAGTGCTTCATATTCTTAAATTACCAATGAAATACTAATCTTACAAAATAACATTATTGGTTCAGTAATTTCCTTTAAAGGCGTCCTTGGTACGATAGTCACTTCATGTATGTCTTTGTCTTTATTTAAGGGTGATCTTGCATAAAGTAAAACAAGGCCCTATATGAGTTTCTCTGCATGGCGCTATAGCATATTGCATCTTTTGATCCTTCATTTATCTCCATGTTGCTGTGCAAAGGAATCAAGATAAGGCGGGGCACAATGTTTTTCTTAAACATGTATATAAGGCTTTCTGAATGAGGCTGCATACATTCTTTAGTAAAAAAGGATTTGATTAACAAACTGATAACTAATAACCTTATTCTTCAAAAATGAACCGTTTTCAGTAGTTGTCCCTTTTTGATTTAGCACAATGCAGATTTTTTTTTTTTTTTTTTTTTTTGCTTGCATAGCACATCGCAGGCCACAGAAAATGGAAAAGGTTATCTCCTTCCACAGGCTTGATGGCAGTAAGTTGATTTGCTGATTGATGATTACTGCAATAAGGTGTAGAGGAGTACATTGGAACAGTCCCCGTCTTCTAATCAACACGCAGGCATTAAAATCTCGGCCTGCTGCCCTTAAGATGAACTTGGATGGACTGGAAAAGGGTTTGAGCCAAAAAAGTCAACGGCGCATCTGCAAGTCTGATCGCTCATTATTTTTCCGCAGTCTTTTTTTCAGTCTTTACATTCTCACAAAGTTTAGTAGCTTTAGTACTATTGCATTCGGTGAGCGCACCAGCTCCATCCAGTTATCAAGTTTCAGCAGCAACTTTCATTTAAATAAATCCCAGTCTCTCAACGTGTGTAAACAGTCCAAAGGGAATCCAACGTTGAAAATGAATAATAATGATCTTCCATGTATTATACCTGAAAGAGTGGAGAATAGAGAGGTTAAGTGACTACCCAACATCTACTTAAAAAGAAACAATGAGCCATGCACTTGCATGAGAAGCAGACAATTCAATGCATTAGGATAAAAGATAAAATAAGATCATCCATTATTGTCCCACAGTGGGGAGAACTTACCTCAGTTGCAATGATGCATTCATTTTTCTCCTCTCCTATTACAAAGAGAGACTGGTACATTGAGTCTCTGGAAGAGCATATCGTTGATATTCTACACTCTGGTCTTTCACTGCAAAGTAAAGATGCATAACGTCAGTTACTGGGCACAAGACCTGTCTTGATTACATTGAGTCTTAAATTTTGTGTAACAAAATAAGATACAGACACCGGCGTGAGAATACATACCAAAAAAGGGTGATACAATAATGTGTTCATTTATTTTCCACTCACCTGTACTTTCTAGTTAAAAGCATGTTGTCTTCTCTCGTCTTTTCACAGTTTTCATCTTTGTCCAGAAGGGACATTTCGTCCTTGTACCCCGTGGAGGTTTTATAGTCCAGGTGGTAGTGGTTGATGTGTTTGTGATTTGA
The DNA here is from genome assembly GCA_016785305.1 of Colistium nudipinnis. Lineage (NCBI taxonomy): Eukaryota > Metazoa > Chordata > Actinopteri > Pleuronectiformes > Rhombosoleidae > Colistium > Colistium nudipinnis. The sequence goes on along the minus strand of JAFBJU010000970.1, from coordinate 241,808 downwards.
CTTTTCCCTGGGACAGTCCACCTCCAAATCTATCTTTTTATTGGTATTCTTGACCTCTAGAGTAGAGTTGAGGTTCTCCTTCTGAAAGTCAACCTTGGACAGGTTGTTCATAGTCTCTGAGTCCTGCTCCTTGTCTCTCTGCTTCCTGACATGACGCATCAGCACCACCAAGATGCAGAAAATCACCAGAATGGCCACCAGGCCTGCTCCAAAGCTGATAGCGGCCAAGCTCAGCTTGTCACGAGATTCCCAACCTATGATTGGGCTCTGGGTGTTGGCTGAAGGCACTTTTCTGGACTGGCACTGGGGTCCACTGTAATCGGCGGGGCAGACGCATGTAGGCTCTCCTTTGGCTCCCGTGGTGCAGGTCCCCCCATTCTGGCAGGGCCAGGAGGCGCAGCCGTCTGTAGGCCTCTCGCAGTGGCGGCCTGTGTACCCTGGGGGGCAGGTGCAGGTGTAGTCATTGATGCGGTCTATGCAGGTGGAGCCGTTTGCACAGGGGTTCCTGGCACACTCATTGATGTTGATCTCGCAGCGCACTCCTGTGAAGCCTGAGCGACAGCTGCACAGTCGGAGGCTACCGTGCACCACGCAATGTCCACCTGGACAAAACAAAACAACATGCCCCATTCGTTTGTGACACACCAATACACATAAAGAGGGTCATTATTTTGTATATAGAGCGACTGATGTTTTACCATTGGTGCATTGCAGCGAGGTACATTTATCCACCTTCTTCTCGCAGTTGAGTCCAGTATATCCGGGTGGACACTCACATATGTAACTGTTCCCATTAGCCCTCTCTGTGCACTTCCCACTGTGGAAGCAGGGTGTATCTACACAGGTCAGCGTCTTGTTCTCACAGCGTTTCCCTTCAAAACTCTGCGGGCATACACACCTAAAGCCATTCTCAGAGTCCTGCAGGGAGAAAGATATAAAGTTTATCAAAAAGCTCCCTGTCAGATGTTTTTTTTTTTTTTTTTTTTTTATCATATCCTGTTCGAGACTGCCCCAACGAACCCCATTATCCTCAGTTGGAACTCTATTTACAGTACACAGTCTGTGAACTGGGTCATCTACTGACTTGACAATCGATAGCATCCTCCTGGACTAGCAGATAGACGGAGGCAAAAACAAAAACAGGAAAGCCTGTGTTGTGGGAAAGGAGAGAGAGAGACTTCCGGACTCACCAGGCAGTGGCCTCCGTTGTGACAGGGCTGGCTGTCACACTCCCTGACCTCTGAGTCACAGTTAACCCCAGTGAAGCCTGGCAAGCAGGTGCAGGTGTAGCTGCCATGGCCTGTGTTCATACACGTGGCCCCGTTGGCACAGGGTTTGTGATGGGTGCAGTAGTTCAGATCTGTAAACAAAAGGGTGGAAACCAGAGAAAGAGAGGCACCACGCCTTTATTTACAGTACTAACACTTACTGCTAGTTCCTTATTCTGCTCTTGTACCCACTTGCAGCGTGTAGACAAAGAAGTAGTTACACACCTTGGTTACAAAAGATGCCTCCCCAGCCTTCTTTGCAGGTGCACTGCCACGGCTCTTTACAGGTACCATGTTTACAGGACGGATGGAGTTTACACACATCACAAAAGAGTCCCTGCCAGCCCTGTCTGCACCTGTTCACACATAAAACAGTACAACATGACTGCTGGCTCACACACACGGACACACACATGCAGAGATTAACGTTCACATTCTGCCGTCCCCTGACATGAAAGAGAAAACCCAGATAACTATGATGTATATATTGTATTCTATAAACCCACAATGCCTTACATTTAATACTGGATAACAATATAATCCTACGAAATAAGGAGGCGGGGCGATACATTATGATGATTTAGCTGCTCTTTGTTAATTGTTACCTACCCCTTTTAGCTAAATGATGATGATTTGTTGTGGAAACCCCCACTGTGAGAGCATATCATTGCACACTATAGCAAAAAAAAAAAAAAAAAAAAGACCACTCACTTGCACTCTCCAGGTAATGTACAGTTCCCCTTCCTTTCGTTGCAGCCATCAAGACAGATTGCTGCGGGGGGAAAAAAGGGAAATTAAATCTGAAAATGTGTAATTTTATAACAAACAGTAGAGAAGGATTTTACGAACTTATAATATTTGTTTTGTTTTTTTTACCCCAAGCATAATAAAAACCTGTTACCTGACCATATCAGTGGACAAACATAATTTTGTTCTGTGTGACTTTGCACGCTTGTTAAACGGCTGGTTCGTGCGGAGCAGATGCTTGTTCTCAGAAAAGCGGGACATCTGCCCCATTGTTATCGGTGGGCTGTGCGAGCCCCGTTCGCAGCTGCTGCCCCACACCGCCTCAACAATGGAGGGCCGCAATTTAGTGGCGCGTGGCGCGCGATTATGCTGAGATTAACCTCGGCGCGTGCTGCCGGGGCGACCACCGCCCTGGATTAAATTGCGCGCACCCGGCGGTGCGCCCCGCACCGCGCGTCCTCCAATTTCACCTCAACAGCTCGTGTGTGCATCAGGCACACACACACACACGCCTTCACACAATAAAGTACTTAATAAAACTGCCTTTTTCATCTGAATTGCGCGCAAAATAACCTCACTTTACAGATTATTAACGACACAAAATCCTGCGCTCTTTAATAAGTGATTCGTGATAGTGTAACCCCTCTGCCTGCTCTTTTAGTTTAATTTCAGATCCTCATTTAAGAGCAATGTAGACCCTTTTCCTAAATTCGGACTCGTGGCCTTTTTTTTAAACACAAACAAAAAAGTGTCCGTATGGTGTCTTTACTCTTGCTTACGTTCTTGGCAGTATTGTCCCTTCCATCCCGGCAGGCAGGCTATTTGCCCGTCGTGGTTGCAGGTGTAGTGTCCAAAATGGTCGTCTCTGGGTGTGCATATTTTGGAACACGTGTCCCCGTAGTAATTGTCTTTGCAGATGAAGCGGTATGAGTACCTCAGCTCCGTCTGCGTCCCACTCCCCACATCCGGCAACCACTCATGCCCTATTCCCAACTTTCTTTGGATGGCATAAGAACTGATCAAGAAATCTGGGTTGGTGGTGTCTGTGAAGAAAATGAAAAAAACAAACATCAGACAAGATATATATATTTTTTAAAGGGGTTTAAATTGAAGCAGGTGCAATTCAAACCGATCTGTCATCTGCTCACTAAATGTAACAGTGTATTATCACAACTTGTATAAAGATATTTCATTTTCTCTTCAATCGCAACTATTATATTAAGAAGCATCCTGGCCAAAAAAAAGTGTACACTCCAGGAAAAGGTAGCAATGGGATCTTTTGGCAAGGCTTCAGATTCTCACATAGGCTCGCACACTTTCCCAGGCATGCCAAAAATAAAACAAGGGAAGTGCAATTGTGATGGAATGGATTGGCTGTAAAGAATTGTCGTGTGACTCATAAGGCATCCCAACAAACACGGGTCCATGACGCTGTGAGGGGCCAGATGCGTTCCCCAGCTCTTTACTCACTAAGTGAGGGGCCACAGCTTAAAGTGTGTAACAACAAGAGGGCAAGACACAGGCGGTTTATCACCGCCTAGCGGTGGACAGAGGGGGTGCATCTCCTCACCCTCAAGTGGGTCCGCTGCAGGAGAATACCAGGCTTCAATAACCAATGAGAAAGCACCCTGTGGGGACAGATACGATACAAACGTCACATAAGTTTAACACAGTTTTATTTAAAAAAAATGATAATATTTTTAGTTTTTATACATATAAAGTCGTCCTTTACGCACAACAATGGGGTCAAAAAACCCCACAAACAACGTTCGATCTGGCAGCTATTTCTAGAACACATAATAAATAAATAAATTCGTGAATTATTATGAGTTGAGTGTATTGTTGTATTTCCACTTGATAAGAAACATTGTAATAACAAAAACATATTATTATTTCAAAATGAAAAAATATACTTTTAAAGGCACCTCAGAATGTCTTTTTTTTTTAATGATATGTCTATTAAAAAAGGGTATTGTATTAGGTGTGTGCATGTTTTTCTGCTCTGTTCTAGAGTTCTGCTCTTACCGGCCAGGTGAAGTTCAGCGGCAAACGCAGCCGGGCGTCCTGCTGGATGCTGAAGGAGTCAGTGCCCAGAACAGGTGTGGTGACTCGGCCAAATAAACAGTCTCCGGGAGACACCACCGTCTGGAAGTTCTTCAAACAAACCCTGAAATATGTCCTGCAGCCAGTCATGCTGCAACTCAGGCCATTTGCCAGCAAACCTTTAGTATTCTGAAAGTGATGGAGATCGAGCTCGAACACACCTGATCCCAGAACCTAAAAAGTATATAAACAGTGATCAACACAGAACAATACAAGTTTGTGTTTTAAATGAATGAATGACTGAATGAATTGTTGTGTTTTAGTTGTAAAGAAAGAAAGAACAATACCTGAGTAAATAATAATATAACTATTGTGAGGATAGAGGTGAACCAAACGGCCATCCTTTAGAGTTTGATGTGCGTATCCTTAAAAAATCTGTTAGTCCTCCAACAAAACGCTCCTATTCCAAGTGCTGACGGACTGATGGCGAATAAAGTGGTCAGAATAAATATAATCCTCCAAAAGCCTGCAGGACGAGATCCAACTCCGCAATCCGTATCCAAGCAAAAATAAAAGTTGGAAAAGACCCGAATTATCCAGTGCCAGAGGTTAGACAAATATCAGTAACGTCAATATCCACAAGTGAGTCATTCTGCGGTCTTTACGTTGCCCATCCATCGTGCCGGTGTGATGTTTGTGTGTGAGTTTGTTGTGCTGATGCGGGGCTTGTGCTGCCAGCAGTGATGTGAGCGTGTGGCGGAGCATCAGCGCATAGTGACCCTCAGTGAAGGGGTGTTCCACGTCCCTCCCCGTTTATATACCACAGTGCAATGTCACTACAGACACTGTCAGTCTGTAAACAACGCCCACCCTCCACTCCACCTTCTTTTTGCTTGCACCAGCATCAACACTTAGTATCATTTTGGAGATGTAGTTTTGCTTCATCTGGTCCACCTGCATGTTCTGCGCTTTTCAGTGCTTTGCTATGCTGCTTCAGTGCTTTACTAGACATACAATATTGCAAAACAAGATTATAGTAATGTGTTGCAATATGGCATATTAAACCATATCGGCTGTTCTGGCGAATACGATGCTGACAGACACCAAACGGTCTCCGTCTTAAATAAATAAGGGATAGGGGCAATAGGGAAACTTCGTTTGTCGGTTGGGATCACTGATTGTGCGTTTGTGCGTGTCTTTACGCGCCAGGACTCCGCGTGCGCCTTTTACGCGTCTGAATTTGCAGCATTCTCGTATGTCTACTTTAGACGAAGAAGAGAGAAAGAGGAAGATCGATCCACAGCGGTATATAAGTCACACTGCAAACGCATGTGTAACTTCTAAATCTGCAGATTAGACTAAATGTAAAACAAAAAAATAGGCCGTCCAAGGCTTAGAGAGAATGTTTTTTTTCGGTTGTTAGGGAAGCTTGTGAGGTTTGCACACACGATATGATGTGTAGACAAGTATATGCATTCTGTGTTGCACATGGGGAGGAGGGGGGACCATTATTTAACTTTAAGTTACTGTTTATTATTCTTCTATAAAATACCATAACAAGTGCAATCATCTAGCTGTTTAGGCACTTTATTTGAAATCACAACTCATTATACCCTCAATTGAAAGCACATTTGTATAAATTAAGGTCAAGATTGTATCCTAAACGGAGCATAACTGTGTTTGTTGAACTAACATCCACGAGGGCCAGTTGGAAAAACTTTCTCCTCCTTTCATGTGTATATATAATTGTTCCAAGAGGGAAACGAAAAATGAACTCAAAACAGTATATAAAGGCTGCTGTGCAAATAAATTCAAATGCCATATGCTGGGCACAGGCATTGTTACCTTTATCGCTGCTGCAGCAGGCAGGGAGGATTTACAGTGAGGGAACAGGATTTACGACCTGTTCCCTGGCCATGAAGGTGTCTGGCCGCACTGCTCTCCTGCCGAGATGACTTCATCTCCGAACCCCCACCTTAGACTTATAGGTTTGAGGTCCCACATTAGGGCAGAGACAATAGACTATTGAGTCCGGAGCAGTGTGAGTAAGAAGGCCCGGACATCTCATAGCGCTGCTGTATTGAAGCAATCCCAGTTCCCACCATTGAATCACAGAGATATTGTGGAGGATCAATGCAGCCCTGTGCAGTGATTTAACCCTGTATGCTGTTCTCCTCATAGGATAAACGTGACTGAAACACACTTATATGAGGCAATATACTGGTTTATATGGACCCCAGAGCCCCATCAATTTATTTTGACAAGAGAAAAGCATGGTAATGGTGCTCCTGCCTTTCCTTGATACACATCAAAACATCCATACGCTTAAATATTTGATGGGCCGTGGTTAAGGTTTCCCAACTGCCGCTCAGGTTACATGTCCATGTCAAGCTGTGGACTGTGCTAAACAAACAGCAATGCTTGGTTTGGAACTGAAGATGTTAAGACGCCTGATGCACTCAACAGATTTTTCTTAATGTTTACATATCAGTCTCCTGATTATATTGGTATTTTTATTTTATTTAAAATACATTTATTTATAAATACACAGAGAACTTGGCCTGAATTAATAGGACATTTTGGTCCGTAGCTGCTTGAGCTATTTACTCTTGGCCACTACAAAACAATAATGTAACACATTATTTTCTGCTGTGTGACTTCTAGAATAAACACAGCCTTGGAAACAGACATCGGCTCTCCGCTGTTTCTTCTGCTGTTTTAAATTTTCTTTCTGACTTTGTTTTCCAAAGCTGATTTCTGTTTTTTTTTGGGGGGGGGGGAAATGAAGAGGTATGAAAGTGCCTCTGGACTCTTACTTATAAGGCAAGTTGTTATTTGTGAGAGCCTGTCTGATGCAATTGTTTGGTTCTTTCTTTTGTTGAATCTCGTGGATGTTTGCCAACTAGCTATTGCTCCCAAGTTCAAATCAATTTGAATGTAATGCAGTCAAAAAGACTCGTGCTGTTTGCCTTTAAACCTTTACTTTGCGCTCCTCAAATGTAAGCAAATGACTCACGGCACATTTACTGAAAATATAGTCCACTGACATATTGTTGATACTTATTATTTCCATAACACTTGGAGATTATTTGTGTCCCTCATAAATACACCAAGGATCAAAGAACATCTTAATTAAATGTTCCTCTGCCAAATGTCATTAGGTATTTACTGTTCATGTGCAATGGACGGTGAGTGAACACAGTAGTGACCCCGATGACCCAGATGAACCAAAGAGTGACACACCGTAAGTGACTATGTGTCATTTTACAGACTTAGGTATCTTCAACAAAATGCTCTCAGTAGTATTTCATTATCTCTCACACAATAAGTATCATCTATGAACTCAGAGCTATTGCATTATCTCTCAAATGATCAGTCTCTCTGAATGATCAGACCCCATTCTCTTTATAATCTTCCCCCCACTGTCAGAGTTCTGTATGGTTTGGGCCCGCTCTGTTTTAATAGTATCAACAATGTGTGCGAGTGCACAAGGAAATTGGCTGCAATGAAAACAGATGGCCCCTTTAGTCAAGAAATCTGCCTTGTTTCATGCACAGCAGTTTGACACGTCTTTACAGCACATTTGATCTCTATGCTTCAATCTGTCCAGCCAATCAATGGGGCTTTTGATGTGCACTTCCAACGGATCGGAGGCATCTGAGCATGTCGCCCTTAGAGGGCTGCCACAATTTGAGAGGCAAAGTGTGTTCTCCATCTCTCACAGCACCGTACCGTCTGTATTGACATAAGATCGCGTTGAGATACAGAAATACAGTCCTTCTACAGTTTTTAACGAGTCTTTGTTTTACACTTGACACTATTTGTGAATTTATGTCATTTCTAAAGATGATGTATCAACTTAGCCGAGGATTAAATGTAGAATTCGTTTTTGTTAATGAGAAAACATGACTGTACGTTAATTGTTGGCAGCTGTAGAAAAGCAGCCTGTTAAGTGTAACTGTATAAGGCAAAGAGTTCAGTGTCACTCTGGTTCTTGCAAGTGATTTCTGATTGGCTTCTGCATATGTTTGCAAGCTTTTTAACATATGTCATACATTAGCTAGCGTAAAAAATGTGATAGATGTCTGTTTTCACTCAGTTCAAACCTTCCTTCTTCAGCTGACATTAGGTGGGCTTTAGGGCTCCTGGACATTTGTGTGTAATAAGAACCCGTAGTCTGCAGTGGAACTTTCCAGCCACCCTCTTGTTAAACTGTTGACCCAACACAGCCATGTCAGTCCTCCTCTATCCTCATACCACAACCAACAACACACTTTGGTTACTGGTATCATGTTTATGATGCGTGTAGGTGTCACTACGGCGGAGTAAAGATGCTGGGTCACTGAAAAGGCGTCCAATGGATGGTTGCGCCATGACTTAATTTATGCCTGCAGCACAATTTACGGCTCAACTACACCATTTTTTAAAAGCGTCTGCTCTGGCTGGTGTGCGTAAATTAGGTCAGAGTGATCTGAGGCCATGTGTGTAACGGCTGTCTGTGTGCCAGTGTGCCAAGAGACAGCAGTATGTACCTCCCTCCCACTATTCAGGGACTTTACGCCGGCCGGCAGAAACAACTATTCTTTCAATACTTTGCATTGATCCTAACAGGGCAGCTCCACCTTTGACACACACTCTGTCATCAGGGACCATAGGCATCACAAAATCTGTCACTGTATCCTTGGCCCTGTCTGATGCATTACCTTATAATAGCGTTGTTGTGTCATTGTAATGGCTGATTGTTGTGCACTTCAACAGAACTTATAAATATGTGGAGGGCACTCCCACACAAAAAGCGCAACATGTTTCTTCTGCAAGCGTCCCTTTTTATGATTACCAGTGCAGGACTAATTGTATGTTTGGAAGCCTTGAGGAAATCCTCCCTTGCCCGAGCCAAAGCATCATTGCGTTACACAAGACAAAACCTCCCAGCAGGAAAAGGAAAGAGATAATTGGAGGAGAGGGAAGAGCGTGCTGGTGTGAAGAGGGCTGTTAAAAACCCCAGCAGTTAGCCAATCAGGAAGAACATCCTGAGACTGATGGCTCCTCGGGCCTCACAGGCCCGCATTTCACACACACCTATCTACCTGTTAATATGAGGTGTGAACAATTGTATGCCGTTAATTTGCTGCATTTTAGGTGTGGCACTGACCTCACATGGTTTCCGCAGCACAGATGGGCCAGAGGCAGTTTAAATAGCTCCCACTTGTCTTTTATTCCATTTGCCTGGCTTTTTGAACCATGGGTAAACTTTCATCAAAGTAACAGGCAATATAAATCTTGAAAGTTGTCCGGGTTTTGGCCTCAGTGTCTCCGTAGGGGAAATTCAAGATATCACTGAACACTATCAGCATCATTAAAGTCTGGTAATTTCAACTTGGCATGCCACGCTGTTAGAAGCTGAGATTCGGTGTGATAAGAGCCCATGACTTTGGTTTAATAATCCAGACACTTAATGATCTCTTACCAGAACAGCAGATAAGACTTATCTGCTGTTCTTCCTCCACTTCCTGAGTCCCAGAGTACACAAGTATATTTATTGCACACATTTTATTAAATTAAATGGGAGGGTCTGTTGTTTGGGTTATAGAATATGATGTTCCCATATGTAAATTTCTCCTTCAACTTACTGCAATGCTTTGCTTGTGGGATACTCTTGGTTATATAACAGGTTTCATAATTTTTGGTTTGCTATTTTTGTTTATTTTTTGTTTTTTAAAACATCGAGTTGTGCATTTATTTTGAAGGCAAGGTTTCCCCTGTATGTAAATCCGGATATGACGTAGTTTGCCGGCAAACGCAAACAATTCAGGTGTAAGTTTGAAAACGCTCCATCCGATGGAGAACTCCATCACCTATCTGGAACCAGTACAAGGTACGTGTTTGTTTGCTGTCAGAAGTCTAGCAATGTTTTGCTTATATAAAACGTGTGTGTTTTTGTTTGTTCCAGTGTGTGTTGTGGTTATGATGCTAGCGTGTCTCTAGCTTAGCCTAGCCCTTGCTCTGTGAGCTAATGCAACCCATGTATGCAAATGTACTTGTTTATTTTCACTTTTTGTGAAATTGGTAGCATTGGTTAACTGTTTTTTTTTCTGACTGCTTGTGTTGTATTTTGTAAGAACTTGGTCTGGACATGTAACAACGTATTGTGTGTTCTGTTTTTTGTCATTGTTTTCAATGTATGGTATGTACAGCGTTATAAGAGCCCTCTAGTTTGTCTTTTCCCTCGGCAAGGTTTTGCATCAAAATAAAATCCTCAGTCTTATTAACCTTCAGTCTTGGAGTTTGCCGTCAGTCTCACTGGGGATTCTACGTCATAAAACATTCGTTTTCTGTACCTGTGTTACCTTTGTCCCATCACCAAGCTTTCAGCAGCAATCAGAGTGAAATGTGACCATTTGTTCCGATTCCGTGTCGTTTGTTGAACTGTGGCTGACCTCATAACTGCTCACTGTGTACATAGACTCCAACCCATCCCCAATCTGCAGGACAAACAACAGATACTGGCACTTTTTTTGTGGAGTGATTGTTCTGCCAGCTAACGTGATGCCCAGTGTGTTAATAGAAGCCAGGTGCACAGATGCAAGGTGTATATATTTGCCTCAGCCAGTTTGTGCTCCTATGGCTAATGTGTTTGTGGGCTTCACGCCCTTCATGTAGTCCTCCGTCCATGCTTACCCAGCCTCACGCTGGGTCAACAGGAGCTCACTGCGTGCTGATTGATGAATTCTCCTGGATGTGAGGAGTCTGGGTGCAGCCTGTTTGTCTAGTAAAGGCTCATTGGGGCTGGACGTTCACAGAGCGATTGTGGAGAAGGGATTCATGTTTACATTGATTAATATGTTCTCACAGTACCTAACTAGTTGGCTCCAGCAGGGAGGCCTAATTTCTAGTCGGCCCTGTAGAGCAGGAGATCCCTCGCTGCCAGGCCTAATGGCCGTGGAGTGTTGTTCCAGCTTGACCCCATGAGTCCCAAGTTGCCTCAGTTCTTACCCATTTGACTTGGCTCTCATAGGCAATTTTCATGTCTCTGTCCAATATTTGACATCTCTCAAGAACTCTGGGCTCTCCAGACCATACTATTCATTTTCCAGCATTTTAAAAATGAACCACTTTGCAATGGTCAAATTTCACCCGTCAGATTTCTTCCTTATGTGGATAAAACAGCGCGAAATTAGTGTGTAAGAGGACCTATTCTTCATCGCCATTCAATGGTAGAGTGACATCATAGTGCCTGTTATGCTGCTCCTGGATGCACAAATGGATTTCTGGGTTGTTTTTTTCTCTTCCAAAACCAGGCCATTTCTAATGGATGTAGATGACTAGTTAAATATGCCATGAAAATTAATCTTTTGTTCAGAGTTTGTGTTCTCACACACTCCATAATGATTTATTAGCTAGAGTGATGAATGACACTGATAATATAAGAGGCATAGCACATTTGACAAGGAGTAACTTGTTTATATTGCAGCCATGTGCTGCATTAGATGAACCAAACGCTGTGAAGCCAATCATATTACATATGTTGTTTATATAGTTATACATATAAGGCCCCAACTCCAGCATTGGGCCATACAATGTTTTGCAATGAAATACATGGCTCAATTTGAGTAAAATGTGTTGTGTTACGGCCCAGTTTCCATGTCGATGCTATTGTAATGATCAGTGCGAGTTTGCCTTTTAACGAATTGGCCAAAAATATATGTTTGGAAATGAACTACTTTATACATTTGATCAGAATATATCTTAAACAAATGTAATATTATTGGCCACAATCGATACATATTTTTGATATCATAAAATGTGGACAAACACTGTATAATATTTTGGAGCTGATAAGCCTCTGAGAGTGCAGCAGCGTGTACCCTCTCACGGTAATTACAAACACGGTGCTATGAGAAGCTTATGTAACCCCAGAGGAGTATTCAGCTGACCTGTCGCACAATGCAACTCGCTGAGCCTTTCAACCGTGTGGTCAGATGCTGGTACTCGATGGTAATGTTCAGCTGAGATGTAGGGTCACTAATGGAGTGAAGTCTTTGTGCAAGTGGGTTTTAGTTTGCAGTTTTATTAGAAGACCTGATATTGGAATGTCATTCTTCAGTTTGTTTGATGGATGATTTTCTTGCATAAGGACTTTATTTATGGCTCTGCAACTTCTAAGCTTAGCATTATATGTTTGCAAGTTTAAATGCTGAAATATTTATTTTGCTTTGGTTGACATCCTGTGATTTGGAAGTGTTACTTTCCCTGGTCGTGGTTGTGACAATTGTCCACTGGTCACTTTGTATCACCGTTACCCTCCGCCCTCCACCTCCCGCCCTCTCACCCTCACCCCATCCTCAGCCTTACCCTAAGCCTGGGAGCGGAATTCTGGGAACATTTTTCCATGTGAAATGCCGAGGTCCAGTCGAGGGGTGTGACGCCAGTGCATTGTTCCAGCGGCAAAAAAAGGAACCGCTTGTGATGAGGCCAATTCCTGTTGGTCCCAAAAAAACAGGCACTTTCTCACACCGACTTCCTTCCTCGTTGGACAGCACAAAACAATCCCAGACCAACCAGCAAAGCGAAAAAGAAAGAAGGAGAAGGAAAAAGAGCACTGGGAGAGGTGAGCTTGGGTTTTCTCGGTTTGTGCAGATTGTGAGTCTGTAGCTGTAAACACACAGGTTTTATCTGTCCCTTTTGCATGTATGTGTATCTTATTGTTTGTGTGTGCTCAGACTGTCTGTAGTGTGTGTACAACAATGGAGTGAGGAAACTGAATGTCCCCATTGTGGTACTATTAAAGGTGTGTTCTTTAAATTTGTAAAGTCCCTTTATCTACCTACACAGGCCCCTGCAGAAATGCATTATGCATCACTATGCATGATATTATTATACTGTATGTTATCTTACAGTTGCTATCATCTCTTTACATTTACAGCCTGTATGGCTATCATCATTGACTCCCCGTCCATTCGGCGCTTTACTGTTTGACCCTGACCCTTAACAGGCTGCGACTGTGTTTTGAACCTTGCCCATCATACTGTGAATTATACTTTTAGGGAAGCTCGTCGAATAAGATTGGGAAAACAGAGAAAGAATGAGGAAAGCATGTGAGGAGGGCAGCGAGGCTCAACTGATTGAGAGAGCAGGACTCAGGAAGCACCTGCCCGTGTGGAGGGCTGAGCATTTATCTGACCCCGCTCACATCAGGTGGTTTCCTTGTTTACGTTACATCCCCGCAGCTCCCTGTGGCCCGGCCCCTATTGGCCGCCCTGGGCCACTCCTTTTTCCACCACATTCATTGATCTTAAGCGGGCTTGCCACCTTTTTTTCCTCGTTTCCCACCAGAGTTAGTGTCTAAGGGAGTAACATACCTTTCGCTGCACTGGTGGTCGCTGGCAAACGGAGGAACCGCTTTAATAAGCAACAGCCTCCGAGAACAACCTGACCTCTCACCTCTGTCCTCACAACACAAACATTGCAGCCTTGACGACTACCTTCCCTTTCCTCCTCATGCCTATACTTGGAAAAACAAGTAGGCTCATCAATTAGCCTGGCCGATAACCTTGATCCCGCTGTCCTGCTTGTCACCTGTATTGCTCAACCCTAACCCAGCTGGTAAGATTGAAATACTGATTTGCCAGGGGGGTATCAGCGCTTGAAATATGTTTTCCTGCACTGGGTTCTGGTATTTCATTATTCGAAAATCCCACAGAGGCAGCGCTTTCCCCTCTTAGGATAAAAAAAATCCTGTAGCATATTTAATAGGGACATTATTGAGTTGCACTCCTGCTGAATGCCCCCCGATATAATTATAGTTAATTTTCTGCTTGGCATTCATGGTAATGACTGCAGGTGGGCCAGACCACAGGTGCTGTCTGTAATTACAGTGCACATGAGATCGAGAAATGATTATGTGGGCTAAATACATACAATCAGCCTCTGCAGATGAGCATTCAGACTGTTGGATCAAATGTATCTTCTCACCAGGAGGCAGAGCTGAGCATTGTGTCCGTGCGACAGAGGCAGAGAAAAGGCTGTGTTGTGTTGTGTGAGCAGAGATACAAACACCAGCGGCTCCCTTCTTGGTTGCAGCGGTTACTACCCAAGTTGCCCAGTCACGTCAGTGGGGATCTGTTTGTCCTGGCGAGGGTTTCGCTGGTCTGACGTCACAGACTGATGGTCAGCCAAGCCGATCATAAACCGAAGAACAATATCCATAATTTCATGTCAACCAACGGAGTTATGGACAGTCTATAGAATGTTCTCATGGAGAAAATGTACATGCAGTTGAATAGAAGTCAGGCATACGATACTCTGTGTCATAGTGGTCAGCATAAAGCAACCCCCCCCCCCTTTTATCTGCCACCGCAGCCCTTCCGCACGGCCTTTCAGTGGCCCTGCTCTCCTTACTATCTTGTTATCTTAGCAAGTGTTTCCTGCGAGCACCTCACTCTTCTCTGGGACATGTGGTAGAGCTCGCGCTGCGCTACGTCCATGGGGCATTGTTCTCCCACAGTTTGACCGTCGTAAATTAGCTGGAAACGATTTGTCAGACATGAGAAAGGGGAGAGCCAGGAAAGGAAAAAAAAAAAACAAAAAAAAACACCACCAAAATCAGGGCCCTGATGTGGCCCCAGCACTGAACCATAAGTTGAACAGATAAGTTAATGGACTCTCTAATTGCTGCAATTCAGGCTGTTAAGGAAAATACTATCCAGAGCGTTTGGCAATTGGCTGACTGAAGGACATTTTCAAATTTTATGCCTCACCCCTGATGCTTGAGGTTATTCCAGTTCATTTCACTTTTTGTGACAATCTAATGAACAGTGAGAGGCTCTTAAACGGCACGCATGCATGGAAAATATAGTCTTAAATTATACATGTACTTCATGCACTGGGACAAACTGGCATTCCCCCGCACATTTTGTGGCCTAATTCAAAGGAAGTGCCGCAATTAGGATACGCACATATTTGTGAGCACCATTTCCACTTTGAGTGAATGAAAAGTGTGTTTATTTGAGATTGTTGGAAGAACCACCCCTGTTTATTCCGCAGGCCGATTCCTACCAACATCAACATGACCCTCTTTAATGAGGGAATTCCTGAACATCAGAGGATGTCTCACGCACATCCTGGCCCTTAATCAGCCCTTGTGCTCTCACCTATATCATCGAGGTCCCGCAGCACTGACCCGTTCTAGGGAGAGGTGACGCATCCTTCTACTCCCTATAGGTCTCCCAGAAGGAGCGGATGCTCTGTCCATGCAGGGGGCCACAGGCTGGCAGTGTTGCCTCCGAATCCAATTCGTAACGTCGCCGTTTGGCTGAAGCAGAGACTCTTGTGAAACTATGCCTTTCCATCAAGTTCTTCCCTATACCATCTCCTTGGGGATAACTGCCTGTGACTCAATTGTCACAACCAGTGTTCCCATGGATGGAAATGACCACCGGGGATGCCGAGATTGACAGTTGGCAGAAAGGGACTAGAAGTCTCTAAAAACATGCCGTAAAGTAAGCCCACAACATCAGCGTGGCCTTAGCTGGGACATGAGAACCCCTCACCCCAAACTATGCCTGCAGTCATTCCCCTCTGGACAGCAGGGGCATGTCATACATGAGGCAGCTGGGTCGCTCCCTGCTACCTCGTGCCAGGCTGAGTTATGGTGGGAACCAGCTAAGTTGAGCATGCAACCTTGAGATTGGCCACGCAGAAGCTCACACGGCTTTTGAGATGAAGCCAAATAAGTAACCCGTTTGCCAAATTGCTTTGATAAGGAAATGTTGCAAGGCAAGGGAAAAGGGACCCTGGCAGGCATCAGAGGCATGAAAAATGACTGTGATTCAGTATGAAAACAACCCCCCCCCCCCTTCTGTGAAATAACAGTATTCCTGCTGCAAGTGTAGGGCCTCTGGACAGCAGGGGCATGTCATACATGAGGCAGCTGGGTCGCTCCCTGCTACCTCGTGCCAGGCTGAGTTATGGTGGGAACCAGCTAAGTTGAGCATGCAACCTTGAGATTGGCCACGCAGAAGCTCACACGGCTTTTGATATGAAGCCAAATAAGTAACCCGTTTGCCAAATTGCTTTGATAAGGAAATGTTGCAAGGCAAGGGAAAAGGGACCCTGGCAGTCATCAGAGGCATGAAAAATGACTGTGATTCAGTATGAAAACAACCCCCCCCCCCCCTTCTGTGAAATAACAGTATTCCTGCTGCAAGTGTAGGGGAAATCAGAAGGAAGTTCCTCCCTTATAGGAGAGAGGATTGTTCTCCTGCTCAGATTGTTTATGCTAAGCTAAGCATGTTTGCTTTAAATTATGTCACAATGTATCACAGGAGAGATTTTAGCTTTGCACAGGAACAAATACTGCGTATCTAGCTCAGAATGAGCGTGGAGTTGTTTGGCTCTGTATCTCTTGATTTCCTTATCACCAAAGATTAACATGAACAAAAAAAAAGCACACTAAACTGAAGCTCATCATCAGCGCAACTGACTCTGTGTGTTTTGGAGCCAGTATATTTTGGCTCACCACTCACTCTTTCACTTTTCTTACTATTGAGCAGTGTGCTTTATTTCTAGTATACATGTCTTAGTAAGGCTTGCCTTGTGTGGCTTGCAGTCTAAAATGCATAATATTAAAACATTAGGTCCTTAGTATTGTCCTATTTTCTTTGTTTACTGTCACTTCTTTGGCGGCTGGTAATTAAAAGAGAGCTATTCAACTACAGGGCTACAGGTACAGACTTTGTGCATAACTAAGCTCAAATAACATAATAACATTACATTTTCCATCTGGACATGATATTCCTTTAAATCCTCCCATTTACCTCTCACAACATCAAACTATTCCTTCAATATTTGCTTGCCGTACATCGTAGGGCTGCCAGGGTAGCATTAGTGTCACTTAATTTCCTAATGTACAGACAGCAGTCATGGCAGAAACTGATAAGCATTCAGGTCGGTTCCTGTTTGTCCTCTGGGAGAGCGATCGGCTCCTTATTCCTGCTGGTAAACCTATCAGGGCACAAAGGAGAATGGGACCCACTGTAGACAATATGGCTCCTCCTCGGACAATAGGGCTCTCCTATGGACGGGGGACAGTGTGGGAATCCCACCAGCGGACCCAACTTGTCTGCTGAGTGTGCTGAATTGATGTTTCCTCGTTACAAAGTGTTTCACATCTGATATGGCCTTCATTTGAACAATGGGACGCCCTAAACCTATATTAATCTTTCTTTTTTTGCATGGCAAAAAAAAAACAAAAAAAAAAACCCCAAAGAGTCAGAGATTCAAGAGAAGGAAACCGGGCTTTGTAACAATACATCTAATGGTGCCATATTGCCACGATGACACAAAACTCACTGAAACTCTGGACCCCTGCTGTCGTTTTGTCTGTGACACAAAGAAATTTGGAAATTGTGTCATTTCCCTAGCTAATCTACACCCATTTCCCCCACATATGGGTGTCATCCCCCGGTGTAACTCAGAGAATTGCAGGGCTTTGTCGCTGTCAGACATCACAATGCTCATTGTTCTAATGGCTGCGTCTGGCCGACAGCCTGAGAATACTGCTTGAAGGGCTGATATACAGCTTATAATCTTAGCAATGAAATATATATGGAGGTCCCCAGACCTTTTTTTTTACTTGCCACTTATTCGCTTGCTCGCTGGTTCCTCTGGGTTTCCCACAGCCCAGGGGTCTGCTCGCAATTGACCCAGCTACCTGTGACCAAGCCTCACCGTCTCTCACCCTTCCCTCTCCAGATTAGGGCAAAACCTGGAAACCATTTTGCTTCTCTTTTTCCTCCGAAGCCCTCATAATGACAGGAAAGCGCTCTGGCCCTGCTGCCACGGAGAGTAACATGGGGAAACTGTAAACCTCTGCAAAAATGTCTCCTTTTAGGGCACTGTGAGCTCTGTTACACCCACACTCTGCAACCATAAATTTCAAAGAATGAAATAGCATGTGGCCTTTATCTTTATTTACACAATATGAAGTATTTGTGTTGGTGAAGGCGAATGAAAATGAAAACCTCTAGAGTCTGGAATGTCTTTACTTCTCGTGGAGGGAGCCGACTTAAACTATTTAACTGCATTAGATAAATATAATACTAGGCCATTATGGGATACAATGTTAGTTTGCTGCGTCGGTGTCTCCTATGACATGACGCTTGAAAAATGTCCCAGTCCATTTAAATCAGATGGCCTCTTTTGTCTATAAATGGGCTGTTTTTGTGTTGTCGTACTCAACTACAAGGGCAATCACCGTCCATTTGGACTGGGCCTGGGCATTTGGGCAGCAATCACTGCACACTTGTTGTTGATGAGGAGTGTGTACACTTCTTATAACCCCCTCTGTAATCAACCAATCGTCAATTATGTCTTGGAAGCAAAATACAGTTCATTATAAGAAATTATTATGCAGTGGGGATGAGGAATGATGCACTTCTTCATGGATTGAATCCAGGATTACGTTTTTCTGCAAGACGCACGCACACGACTATGATCCACGATCAGCACGTCCATCCATGGGAATAGTTTGTGTACTGAGACACCGGACAGATAGGGCCCCAGCTGTGGGTGAGTGAAGGACACTGGTTCTAACAGAACAAGGAACCTCCGCACACATTTTCCTCCATAAATCACCCAGACACCCACCAGACAAATATGGCTACCATGGAGATTTTCACCAGTAACAATCTGAGATTTCACGACCTGTGATTTTTACAGCCAGTTTTACTGGACATGGTATCAGCCTGACAAGCTTTTAGGGCCAAAGAGGGAGCTGACGGCAGATAAGAGCAATAGCACACCTGCCTAAGCAAATGCACTATAACACAGCCAATCTGTTTTACTATCCTGTGATGTGTCGCTTTGTGTTTCTCTAAGATACTGCTTCTGTCCATCTGTCCTCACACGCTATTCCCTGCATGTGGTTTGAATACATGCGAGTCCATTCAAACCTGTTTTTCTTTTTTAAAATATTGATCGAATACACATATTTTGTAAATTCCCCAAGTGCTGGACAGACAGATCGATTGTTTCTACATTATGGTGAAAACACATTTTGGAGTCATCTGTCTTTAATGCCTTCAGATGGTTGCAAAAATTAGCTCCCCCACTTTATCCTCATTATACAAGCAGCACCAAAACACTTTACTCTCATTAGGGCCGAGCCATTGTTCGTCTGCATTTAGCCACCGTTTTGCCTTCCCCATTACAGCACAAAGAGAGGGGAGGTAAAAACAGTTTACCCACAAATTGCCCTCTGTGTGCCCACTGGTTCACTCCACTCATTCAGCCAGGGAAGTAAAGACCATCTGCTTTAGTAAAAAAAAAAAAAAACTCACTAGTGCATATTCACTGATTGTGTTGCCACTAACCAGAAGATTGTTTGACCAAAACACCCTCTGAAACTCCCTCCAAAACAAATCTCAATGCCCACCAAGGTTGGGCGAGCCACATCTTTGGACAGAGGCCATTGCTTTGAATAGGAATGCCTGAGTCGGTTGGCGTTGGTGAGGATGAATGGTAACCAAAGGAAAAGTTGGTCTGAGCTTGAGCTGAGCCAATGAACCACTCGCAGATATAAAATGGCCAACATTAGAAAATAGGTGACGTGTCAGTTAATGAATTGTGCATAATGGCCTACGATTGGTAGTTTCGAACCCCCTCTGAGACCTCATTGTGGCAGGTTTCCGTTCAAGCTGCAGTAGACGTAGAAGTGGTCCTTCTTTTCTTTTTTTTTTTTACACACCTGACCAGTTTAGGGCAGTTACAAACTCGGGCCCTGTTTGACGGCATGCCATGTGAGGGGCCAAACAAGCACACATTAATCTGCGCTTTGGATGAATATTCAGATACAGCTGTCTGTGACACAGAGATAGCAGCTGGTGTGCTTGGGCCCCACAGATATCCCGGACAGAAGCCGCTGCATCTGGGCCAAGACGGGCCCGGCCAGCCCTGGCAGGGGCCTTGCCCCATCAGACCCAGAATCTCCCCGAATCCCAGTAGTGACACCCTCTGCTACTCATGGGTGGTCAAAGATTCGAGAAACACTTTTAGCAGCCTGCAACAGCTACGCGGTGACACTTTCAGTATATCACTATTACGGTGATGAAATGGCTAGAAATAGATGTACAGCCCGGGAAATAACTGTGACTGTCTAATGTTGTTAGGTACCGGTGTATTCACATGCATGCTTCCAGGTGACAGATTTTCATTTTAAACTCCAAATTTCCAGTGTGCTTTTCTATATTATTGCATTCAAAAGCATCCTGTTGAAACAGATGGCACTGTTTTGTGCGTCATATCTAACTTAACTGACCATTTGTCAGACCACAAAGCACTTCAGATTCATTTGAATGTACCTTACAGACATTCACTTTTATTTTATCTAGCTAAGTGGACTATCTCGGAACCATTCGTTGGGTCACAGACATAGTGGTCACCTTTTTCATTAGAGCTAAAAATGGCACAGTATTCCTGATTTTAATTTTCCCCTTTTTAATTACCCAACTTAATCTCACACTAATCCAATACCAATATTGCCACAACAAGTAACGCAAGTATGACCGGTTGGAAGACAAAGCCCACTATTGGTGAAAGAGTTTGTGTTTGGTGGGCCTGGCGTTGCCACCCCCAGTCTGCTGGTTGGCCCCGACAACACAACGCCACAGTGCCAGGCTGTCACAGTGCCAGGCTCAGAGAGCAGCTGCCGGCCCAAACCAGCAGGCATTAATTCAGCCAGCCACAGGATCCCCCTGCACCCCTTATTCTTCCACTTCTTCCACCCTGTGGCTACAACTACCCTTATACACACACACACACACACACACACACACACACACACACACACACACACACACACACACACACACACACACACACACACACACACACACACACGCAGGCTTTAATTATGACCAACTTGCCAAAAGATAATCTTCCAACCCGTTTTTTTTTATCAGAGACATTTGTAGCTGAGGAGGTTGCCAATATTCTGATGATCTAACGAATTACCAATAATTCTGGGGAATAAACACGCTTTCCTTTGACCAACGTTGGCGCCTCTCAAATTAAGAAGAAACCGGAAAAACACAGTTTTTGCTTTCATATTTAACCAACACGGGAAAAAGTCCTATTTTTCCAGAGCATTACGAGCTCAGCGGGGGATGTTGTATCATTAATTTGTGTGCTTGCCACTGACACGTGTCCGTGTTCGCTGCACACGTTTTTGACATCCCGCTCGTTTTGTCATTATCTCCCATGAATGAGGGCACAGTCGTCGCTTTGCTCACGGCCAAAATCGCTCAGCCGCAGCTCCGACGAGAGTTTCACCGGGTTCAAACCTGCTGTGCCCTCAGCCTTTCTCTCCAGCTCTGGTTGAGATTGCATGAACCAACTTTTTTTTTTCTCAAAAAAGAGCGGATACATTTGAAGAGCCCGGTGGCTCAAGACAAACATTGTTTTGACGGGCACCTGGTTGGTCACATACCATTGAAAGTTCAGTTCCACCCTCTTTCTTGCTTTATTGTACATTTCATGCAAAAACAAACTGTGCAGCTGAAGCCTGACATTCCTAACACCATTCGAAGGCATTGTCATCTGCTCCATCACCTGCCACTCATCCTATATCTGCGCTCGCCTGTCCCAGCTGAAGGTCACAATATGGCTGATTCCTTTGGAGAGCCCCCTGAGGTGCCGGTGCTCCATGCTGCCTAAGTAAACATGGCACAGCAGTTCATAAAGATGCATATTGTGTGGCTGCATTTGCGTTTGTGGGTGCGTGTTTGAGTGAATGCGTGCGTACTGAGGGGTCTTCCTGAACTGGGTTTCCTGACTGCAGGCGCACAGACATACCATTGGTAAGACTGGCTGGAATATTGATGCTGTTTTTTTGTTCTATATATATATATTTTTTTTGCTGTAGTCGAGAGGCCATCTGGACAGGTCAGCCTTTCTCACGTTAAATATTCATCCTTCCGCTGAATATGACCAGGGGACAGTAAAAGAGGGTCATTTTGTAACGCGCAGTAAAAGAGGGTCATTTTGTAACGAGAGGGGGGGGGGGGTTTCAAGGTGGTTTGAGGGGGGGAGTTGAGCAGGATTCAACACAATAGTTTTTTTTCCCTAACAGATGGAAGATTGGCTGCAGGGATATAGTTCAGTGTCATAGTGGAACCTGATATCTGATTATATTCCTCCCTCCCCTTAAACACAAAGAGATTACATGTGGTTACATGAATAATGAAAATGAGAGGATTTTGTTGACACGCGTCTAATTTGTTGTGCCACAGTTGTGAACAGCTGACATACCCTTCAATCTGTATCTTTGCGCCACACTTGTCAGGTAAAACCGACCGTAGATCGTGTTCTTTCAACAAACCAATCAAAGAAGCCCCTGTCAGCCGATTCTGCCCCCCCCCCCCCGAGGCTGCGCTCAACTCTCACTGGGAATAATTGGCTGTGGTAAAAATGTCTACGTGACAGTACTCCATCAGAAGTACACATTTCAGATGGACACAAACAATCTGATTACTGACAGTCCAGTGGTTCCAAACTCTGTAATCAAGTGTTCCCTCACTTCAGCATTATTAAGGAAATGCACCGCGGCCTGAACGTGCACTTAGTCGGCAAACTCGGCAATGAATTTTAATGATGTGCTTAGAGCTGCAAACCAGCTTACAACATGACCATGCTTACAAGGTGCCGTTTAAAGGGAGTGTTTTTGTTTTTTGTGTAAACAATCCCTGTGTTCTTAATAATTAACGAAAGCCTATTAATTATGGACAAATCTGCAGCCCAACGCTCATCAAGAGGAGGAAGGGTTGCCTAGGAGCGCTTGCCTGTTATGAATACCGTGTCACTTTGGTGTTGTTGGTAACTGGAGCTCCTGCAGTACAACAGTGGTAAGACAAAAATGAAATACGGTGGTGGGGTGGGAGCACTGTACTTTTGTTTTGGGTGCTGCCACGAAGGCGCCAGGAGCTTTGGTGATCAATGGGATGCCTCTGTGTGGTTTTGTCGCCTCACGTTTTGGATTTTTGGGAATACTATCTGCAGTTTTGTGCACAGTTCAAAATTGCGAAAGTGTGTAAAAAGAGGGAGAGGATTTTTGTTCGAATGCGTCACCACTTTACATTGCACCTCGAGCAAACGGCGGGCCTCGTGGTTCCCACTGCTTAGTCAAAACAATAACTGGTCTTACACGGCCGAACCTCCATTTTCGGATGCTAAATCAACACAGCTGGACATCCTAAAGTTTGTGTTTATGTCTGTGCGCTACCTTTCCGACTTGGGTCTAAAAATAGATCGGCAGCATCCTGCTGTGATGCTGAAGGTGCAGTCATCTTTCCCCTCTGAAGGACACAACACTGTCTGAAGTTTGGGATCGGGGGCGGGTGGGAAGGGAGGAAGCGGTGACTACCGTGTGACAAGCGGCCTGTTCCTTCCTCCCAGGCCTGAGAAACAGGAAGTGCTGCACATAAGGCATTATTGTGACGGAGAGGAAATGCAAGGTCCTCTAAAATAAGATCCCAAATCTGGTTGTCAATGACAGGAGCCTGTCCTCCACAGCCCCGCAGAGACCCACACGCCTCGCCTCTCACGACCGCCACCAGATTGTGGAGTGATACAGATGTATAAAACAAGCCTCCATTCTGTATTCTGTTACGTCCACAGAACACCCAATTCGAAAAAGTGACTGCATTCACTTCCGAGGGATTTGAGCGCAGAAACTCGAAGAGCGAATCGGCTTTAGGATGACGCGCTGAAGCCGTTCGTTCGCCGCTTAACCCGCACACAGATTGAGCAACAGCAGCGTCTCAAAGGGTTAACGAAGGCATATGGGATGGATCCACACTGCTTGTGTTTAGCAGAAGCCGAGGAGGAGCTGGTTGCTAAGAGAGATTCAAGGCTTTGTGCCCGGCTCCCTCCCAGTTAATTAAAATCCTACTTTATCTGTTTCACGCTTTCAATTAGAAAGTTCTGGAAAGGGCCCAAGCCTCTGCATGTAGATAACCAAAGCAATAAGATGTGATTAATAGGGGGGTTGTCTTTGCGCCGCAGGTTGCAGCAATGCCCTGCTGTCGTGTCCATGCCTTGTTTTTTTTTTGTTTTTTTTTTATCCCAGGCACCGGCCTCTGATGTTCCAGACCGAAATGGCCGAGCGGTGCCTCTCGGCAGAGTCTGCATGGCACCTCGAGCAGCAAATTACATGGATGAGATCGGCTTTTGTGGGACATGACAGGTGCTGGCCACCTGTGACGAGGCAAACTGCAGCGACGGAGAGAAACGGCCGAGCGTCAGCATCACTGTTCAGCTGGTGCCAAGTCCATTGGGCTTTTATTGTCACCAGTAATCAAAAGAAGGGTCCGCTAGCAATGTTTTTGCTCAATTAACAGCAGATCCATCAATGCCCGCCTCAGCTTTTCACAATCAATTAAGTGCAACACAGAAGCCAAGCTGTACGGGTAATCAATCACGCTAAGCTTAGCACATTATGGTTTAATGGGCATGCAGTGCTGTTTCTGGTTTTAGTTTGTTTACCACCAGCCAAAGCTATTATTTCTTGGCACTTTGTCACACACTGTGAGGCACAATAACACATATTCATATGATAATATAATCAATTACAAACCCTTCTAGTTCTTTTTTATTTCCAAAGTATATTATAACAATGATCTAGACAATAATGTTAAATGTGTAATTCAAGACCAATGCTATGAAAGTGAAAAGGATTTAGAGGCGACACGCTTAGAAAATACAACTAAACGGTACAAGGATGCCTTTTTGACACAAATGAAAGAAATACATTTTAAGGTAGCTGGTGTACAATATCCAAACTGGATTTTTTTCCTTATGTGAACCATAAATGACTTTCCATGAACGCTTGACCCGAAAACAACACAAGATATTTACTGCCATCTCCTGGTCACTCTAGGAAAATACACACTCTGGAACGGCAAACATTTCTAAGGCGTGACTTTCTATGGCTGCTCGACACCTCCTTCATTGTCTGAAAGATCTGAACGACTGTGTCAGTGAAGTTAAGAGGGACTTGGGAGTTGCTGGAGAAAGGTCACCTCTCAAGTCGACGGCTGCAGGTCCAGAGGACTTCGCCTGTGTCCCTGCAGCTTCTTCCGCTGCAGGTGAAGTCTGGGAGCCAGACTTGGTTCTGGGTTTGAAGCGAGTGAGCAGACCCTGCTTTGGGACCGGGTAGTGGTTTGCAGCCCACTCCTGACGCTCATGATGCATATGCTGCAGCTGCTTCAGCTCTCGCGGCAACTCCAACACACTCGCCTGTGGATGGAAAGAGGTAGATGGGGGATTTAACTACCTGGAAGATGTTGATACATTAAAGGAGTACATACAGTTCACCTGAGAAAGGCTGAAGATTGAAAAAGAAATGCTGTATATTTCAATTTTGCAGGCCAAAGAATGGTCGCGTCATCAGGTGGGCGTGGGGGGATGTGAGGCAAAGGACAACTTTACTGACCACTTGTTATTTACTTACCATGCCGACATGCTCCAATTGACCAGGTTCATAGTGGCTGCTATTTAGGTATGAATCCACCAGGGTCATGTAGTCTGTCATCATGGTGTCCAGCAGCACCAGCCTGAGAGGCTGCAGGTGGATCACTGACAGAGCCATCACCTTCAGCAGGGTTACAGGACATGGGCGCTTGCGCCACAGTTCCTTTTCCTCCTGTAAAAATACACACACCTTGAAAGTATAGCGCATACAAATATAACTTTATGGTAAAAAAACATTGTTGCTTTGCCATTAGGATGACTAAGGGGGTGTGTGTGTGTGCGCGTGTAGTACCTTGGTGAGCTGTGACTTCATCTTAAGGGATCGGAGCCGAGAGGAGGGCACCTTCAGATGGAGACTCACCACCTCCTGGAGAGTACAGACTTTGTCAGGAAGAAACCCACCGGTCTCTGAGTAGAAGCACATGACATCTGCCACCTTGACGCGTACAGAAAAAATCCCAAACATTAGAAACAAAATGAATTGAGGAAAAACCATTAGTCAATAGTTTTTTTTTTTTATGTCTCTCATGTTGACTTCTGAAAAAATGTTCGATACTACACATATGTCGTTACCTGTGTGTCAAAGACCTGGGTTAGCTTTACTCCAAACTGAGCAATCAGACATCCAGCAACGGCTCTGCAGT
The DNA here is from genome assembly GCA_016785305.1 of Colistium nudipinnis. NCBI lineage: Eukaryota > Metazoa > Chordata > Actinopteri > Pleuronectiformes > Rhombosoleidae > Colistium > Colistium nudipinnis. Next base: position 215,581 of record JAFBJU010000970.1, on the reverse strand, counting down.
CATGCATCACCTGTGCAGAACATGGAATCAGCGTAAATCTTAGGACGATATTCGAGAACATTATTGACTGTCGATGCTGCACTGCTTACCTTCAATATGTGCTTATTTTCCAGGATCATGGAGAGACCGTTCTTGAAGGCCCGGGCTCCGAGTAACAGAATATCAAACAGGTACACCTTGTTTTTAGTGGCAATCTACCAAAAAGAAAATTCTGTGTTTTAAAGGGGAGCACAAGCAATTTAAGAAGATCCCTCTACAAAGCAGGAATTTAAGGTAGAGATGTGTTTTTCACGGGATCACTCACCTGCAGCCAGCACAGTCTCCCGTGCTTAAACATCTCAACTCCATCACCTGCCACACTGATCACACACTGCTTCTTGATGTGCATCACCTGAAGCACAGAAACTCAAGATATTACAAGGTTTTTGATACAATCGGTCGTAGTATACATGCGCCTTCACTATTATTATTTCCTACCCATCTAACTTTGCGTACTACAAAATAAATCTTCAATGTATTGCAGTGATTTATGCCGTTACAAAATCAGCTCACAGCGGGCCCGAACTTCTCATGAAACTCATCGATGACGACGAAGTCGATATGCTCCTCCTCATCTCCATCAAGGTCTGCAAGAACAGGTACAGTCCTCCCATGAGTGGTGTGAATCTATGTTGTTTGACTGTGGCTTAAGAGGAATGGATGAAAAACTAAGGTGAATGTTTATATTAACTATTGTAACTCACCAAGTGTCATTGTCTTCCTGTATGGCTGAAACCTCTCTACATTCAAATGATCTTCCGCTCTGTGGTCAGGAGTATTGCTGTACAACACATTACAAGCTGCACTTTTATGAGGCAATTTTATTTTTTAACAACAGTGGCACATTGCCTGTGGTTTCCTTACCCACTGTCACTGTTTGCTTCATTTGTAAATTCCACTGTTTATATAATAGGGGGGGAAAGCCATGTCAGACCACATGAAACCTTTACCGTAATAAATATTAAGCACAGTTTACGTTAATAAACTACCTCCTTTCATGAGTGTACTCACCATTGATAATTTCATGTCCAAAGAACATTTTCGAGCCAGGCAATTTACAGCCATTACTGGCATTTACAACTGTTGAAAAGAAAAACAAGTTACTTTAATTAGTTTTAGCTTTTAACTTACATGCGGCAACTACAACTTAAACATTGAACAGACCGTCCGCCAAAATCAGGGTTTTGTTGGGATTGATGCGCTGGACCACGCCGAGGTAGGCTGCGGTCTTCAGGGTGAGTTTGATGCGTTTTCCCTTGAGGATATTCATTAACAGGATGTCGTCCACGACCATTTTAAAAAATCACGTTAGACTCCGTGAGAGCAGTGGCTGAAAAACAAAGAAGCTACTCTAAGCCTTACACGGAATGTTCTTAAAACACAGCGACGACGAGTTTAGTTCAGCACTTAGCATGCATCATTAGCTTAGCTGCTCGTCAGAGCGATGGTTTCAGATGGTCCTATGTTGCGTTCAAAAGCTCCTCGTTATTTCCTATTTAGAGCTTAAATATCTCAACAACACTTTCGAACCAAGCCAAATAAAAGGCACCTAACAATTATACTGGTTGTTTCTTTCATGTTTTATAATTTCTGCGACAGCTTAACACGTAGTTAAATCACAATAAATGCACAAGACCATTGCGTTTCCCCAGTCTAAAACTAAAGTATCCAGCAGAGGGCGACCTGAGCTAAATGCTCGAAAGTAAAGCCTCCATTCATTTTAATCCACACCACAAAATATGTCTTTCTGTTTATGGCATAGTATCAGTACTAGATCAGTGCAGACGTGGCACTATATTAGTATTGCCACCTCATTCAGATTACATGTTTACAACCAAAAGAAACGTTTTTAATGATACATTTCTAACTTTTACAAAACATAATGAAATCAAATTCTCATATACTGCCAGAGGCAGTGCTTTATCATTTAATATAAATAAGCATTATTTGCCTGAGTTTTCACCTTTCCATTTGTTCTTATCAGGATTTTGTTTGTTGTAGATTAAGGTGTGGAGGAGAACATGGTGAAGACGTGCAAAAAGGTAATGATCACAAGTTCTATTGTAATACAAACCTCCAGGCGGAAATGTCTACTGCCCCACCGACTCCTTAAAAAAACATGCATAGATGGCAATTTTTTACAATTTGTGTGATAGCATCACTGGGCTCAATGTCATGTCAAAAACTGAAATCTGATTTGAATGTGTGGTAGGCCACGTGGTGGCAGGATTAAGGCATAGTCGGCTGGTCTGATAACGTCACAACAGGCTGCAGACAAGCTGGCTTATCAGAGGTGGCCAGCTGCTAATACACAGGTTATCATGCCTTCACAAACACACGGATTCATACTGTCCGTCTGGGGCCTGGGTGGCACCTAAGCAAACAAAGAATGCAGGAAGCCCAGAGCTGTGTCAGATGTTATCACAGACCGAACACACCTCATATGCCTTGTCTTAGGTGTGTCTTATTCCTCTTCAGCTTGTACTTCATGAATTATTAAATTCCATATATTCCCCTTTTCCCCAAATTGGAGAAGGTGTGATGCATTTTACTGCATTGTACTTATGTCATTTGTCTGGGGGCTTCAGATTATCAAGAATAAACACAATTGAGGTGTCATGAGCTATAATCACCTTAGTCTTGTTTAGGTCAAACCCTTGTGTGTCATACCCAGCATATTGTTTTTCACTGGCACACACATTCCTTTATCACAGAGCTCCGTCCTCCACCCGCACCAGCGTGATAAGGGGCAGCAGACCTCTCAAAGCAGTCAAAAGACTACAGGAAACATCTTCTCTGGACCACCTACAGTATGGCACAATGATGTTATCCCTCACACAATATGGGCCCTAATGGAACCTCTGCTATCTTTGGAGGAAGGTCCACCCTTTCCTGCCCTGCAGACTGAACAAACAAAAGTTTCACTAAACTACAAGAGGGATCACAAGTCACAGGTTTTCGGCGTAGTATTTATGTAAAAAAAAAGTCCCCACCCCCTCAACAACCACAACAACACACGCACACTCCAAGAGAATGTGTGAATCTAATTAATAATAATAAATAAATAAAAATCTGAAATGGTATTTGATGCAGGTATGTGTGGGGACATGCTAAAACTGACTAAGACATATTTGTCATCCTTGTTACAGTTTCATCAGAAGTTCAGGTGAATTCATCTACAAGTCCATTCATAAACTGCACCTACATTTGTTGATGATTCGATTCCACTTGTATGTCTATGGTCACAGTCTATAAACCTGTGAGGACCAGAATGGAGAGGACCGATGGAGTGCAGAGCGCGCACAGGCACGCGCGCACACCCAGGCTGAACGTGCATTGTGTAACGCTCATTGACGAATCGGCACAATGCCGCTGAGCCCGCGGAGGCGCACGGAGCCGAGCCGAGCAGAGCGATGAGATGCTCCCATCGAGGAGGACGCAGATGGACAGCCTGGTTCAGCCGCTCGTCGCGCAGTACCTCGCCATGGGGTGTCAATCCAAAGACAACAACCAAAACGACAGCGCTCCCTCGGAGGACAAGGGGAAGGAGGACGCGTGAGTCCCAATGGTTTCATGTTTTGTTGTTGACCCTAACAGGAGTTGCAGGTGTGGCTTTTGGCGAAACAAAATGTGCGTAGCCTACTTGTTCAACGGCGACGTGATTGTTGAAGCTGTCAAGGGTGTTTCTTTTGACTGCATACAGCCGTGGATCAAATAATATGTGTTTTACGCACCAGCAAGTCGCAGACTTCCACATGCTATCAGAACTTTTCAGACCGTCTTACATTAAGGCTTCAATGTACATTCCTTCTTGTTTACTGGTCACTTTAGAAGTTAACACTGGATGTCCGCAATCAACCGGTATTTCCCCAAGTTAAAGGAAGGAAATGAGAACAATGAATAGCAAATTCAGGGGAGGGGGTGTTACATTTTAAACAATAGCTCACACTTGCACAGCTCACTGCATATGTGTAATAATCCCTTACTCTCTACAGTACGATTTATGGCACAGGTACACACACAGTATTATACATCCTTACAACACACTTTGCCTACACCAAGCCCTCCGGACCCCTAACCCCCCTCCCCTTTCCTCTTGTGATTGCTGTTTTCTCAAGTAGAGTGACTCCAAGATGTGGCTCCAGGTCTAGAGTGTCTCCTCCAAGGCGTCCCCACAGGTTCCACAAACCAAGCCCGACCCAGACCGCCCCGGCCAAACTCATGATGCCCCTGGGACACCTCACCAAGGGGGGAAGCTGGGAGGAGCTCATCCAGGCCTGTCTTGAGTCCTTCGGTAAGTCAAACGCTGACGCGCCGTGGCACTAATGTCGAATTTGCTTGACAAGAAAGGATATGCTGTTCATGTGAGGAGTGCTGCAGGTTCGGAAATGTGTGTACTGTTGCACTACATTGTAATCATGCAACTCTATGGATGACTTTTATTTGACTAAGACCTTTTTACTTTTGAGTTTCCCTGTTCTTTGGTGCTGGTCTTTGCCAACGTGGAACAGACTGCTTGGAGGCATTGGAGGGTGTGCTTTTATCTTTGATGCGTGATCACAGATAAATGTTTGTTTTTTCCGCCACCTTCTCTGGCATTTTGCTGCAACTATCTGACAAGTTTGTGCAAGTCTCTGAACAAGGTGTTATTAAATTAATTTGATCTCCTAACCTCCTAATCTAGCTACATTTAATAATGTCCAATATAATATAATTAATATTTTGAGGAAGAAAATCATGTTGATGTTTTTCTAACATCTGATATAGTGATTGTAAAATGCTCGGATAAAAAGGACGAATGTTAATTATTGTTGCTTTGGCAAATCGGACAGCTACTGTATTTATAGTCATATTTAACTGGATGCAAGATTTTTTTTTTTTTAAAAGCAACTTTTATGAGGATTTAAAAAAAGAACAACAGGGATTGAGTGGGCTGTACTTCGATCAATCAAGCAAAGATCATTGGCTTCATCAAGTTGTCTCGAGTGCTCTCAGAGTTATGGTGATTGCGTCTCTGAAGAGACAAGCTTTCAAATTGCCGTTGCCTGGTTACACAAATGGAGCAGGGCAGATGGAGAGGTGTTACAATGGGCTGCTCATGAAATGACATCTCATAACTACATTTATCTGTAGCGACGTAGAAGCGAGCAGTAATGAAAGCCTGCCGCCCAATTCTGATTCGCGAGGGAAACAGGATTCGTCCAAAGAAGAGTTAAAGAGCCTCATAATACGATATCATATCACACAGTGCCATGAAACAATAATTTCCCTGTCACTATCCAAAATATTATTCATATGCACATGCTCCAGATATTCTCTGTCACTGCTGCGACTTGGATTTTCCTTGAATAGCTTCTCCTGATAAGGCTGAGTCCAGCTCCTCGTGGCCCACATCACAGGCAAACCCCCCAAGGTCTGCAGGTCCTGCTACCTTTTCAAATGTGAGCGTACACGTAAGAGCTATTTGAAGGATTACCTGATGGCAGCTTCAAGCCCTGGCTGAGCCGAAAGGTCAGCTCCCCGAACAGTGCTCCTCAGATGCTGACCGTGGCCTTTGAATCGCAGAGCACTATGAGGTGTGGATCAATAACTGTTGACATCATCACACTCTCAAAACCACACCGCACAGGGCTGTACTGCACACTCTGATTATGCCCAGTGAGAAGTTAAACAGTTTTACCTTTTCATTAGGTTTAATTAATGAAATATGTAGGACATGTCACGGTATGTCAATGTAAAAATCATAGATTTTTACATTGAGTTTTATATATGGCTTGAAAGAAGCTGTAAAGCAGTATTTTTTACGAGATTTACTGTATACCCACAGCCCCATTGGATCAACTCACCAACACTACCTGTCATGTACCAATTATGTTCACTTTAGTTGGTTTTGTGTTGTAAATTGTAATTTATTTGCTTTTCGATATTATAAAAGTGGACATAAGGGTGGATGTTTGAATTACTTTTTTATACCAGTTAAAAATATAAGTAAGTGATAAGTTATCATCTACTTTTACCTTTGATCGATTACTTTTACATGTTTGAATTATTTTATTCACTTCCTAACTACCTTTTTCTTAGTGTCAGTGTTTTAAATTCGATTTTTCAGATCAAATTATGATAAATATTTGATCAAATTAGGCGGGCTACTTTGAACCTTAAAGCTACGGTGTTTCCTGATGTATTATGGATAAGTTTGCACAGCGTACAGAGAGATAACCATCCTCCTGCATCTAACTTTGATTCCTCTAAAACAAAGGGACCATCCAGTCCAATAGCTAAACAAGGAAATATTCATGAGCCGCACCAAACCCGCATGTGGCTGATGCATGTCTGAGATAACCTTAAAAATAGGCCAAGCGCTGTGTTTGTTGCCATACAGTATCACACAGTTCCAAATGTGGCGCAGGCAGCGGCTTTCCTAATTTTCCAGTCACTAACCGACAGTCCGGAGGGGATTTCCTCCTCCAGTTAACCCTGGGAGGGTTAGTGGTTGGAAAGTTGCGAAAAAAAAAAAGGATGGGGCAATTGTTTATGTGACAGGGAGTCATGACTTCCTGTTCCTGCATTTGCCAGGAGTGAAAATGTATTTGTTAATTAAAAGAAAAAGAGTGTGGCTATTACTTTATGTCCTGTACATATGCCTTAACTGCACCTAAGCTTTGCTTCTTCGCCAGCCGTTTCACTTTCAACACGAGACCATGTTTCACTTGTCACTTTTTTTTTAACTCTCTTACTGACTCGACTGCTGAGGTCATGGATCGCGCTGGTAGCAGCTGTGTCTTACAACAGAAACACACCCCATGCAGGATATGAGAGCTGGATTAGTCAGCTGTGGCTGGAGTTGTGAGTTGCTTACAAATAACAGAGATTAGAAAACATGTTGCCATGGCGTTTGAGGTATTTCCAAGGTGACATGGTTTAAGAGCGGGTCCTCAGACGCCTGACGTCCTTGATGGTGAAGAGATACTGGCAAAGCTTAAAGTGATAGTCAGCTTGGCAAATGGTGTTCTCCTGTCTTCCAGCTCTGTGCGTTTTCTCTTCTCAATTCTTAATTCTCTTTCGACGGTGTTCATTATTCCGCACTGTAAGTCAGGGGAGATTGTGATCATATTTCCTGCATCTCGACTGGTTGCACTCAACCACATGGTTGTAGTTTTAGTAGTTTACACATCTGTCTCATCCGTCTTTGCATCCAGCCCCTCTCTCTGTCTCTTTGTGTCTCTGCGTGCGTCTGTGCGTCTCAAGCGCCAAGTTGTGGCGTAGAGTCACATGAGAAAGATAAAGAAATATGCTCTGGTCACAAAGAGAGGAACAGAGAAATAGAATGGGAGAAAAGGAAGCGAAAAAGATAGTGAGACGCCGCAGGAGGGTCACGCAGTCAGGAAATAAGACAAGTCTTCATACGCATGGCGTTTGTGTCACTCATCAGTCAGTGTTTCACCTGGTAATTGTAACTGTGTTTTTATTAAGATTTATGCCACCGTTTTCTTAAAGAACACTTGATCATTGCACCGTTATATTTTGCTTGTCCTTAAAGCCAAACATCCAATCAAAAATGTTATCCAATTATCACTTTTCTTAACTGTCTGAAGCCACTGAAACACTTTATTCCAGGATACTGATTTGTTTACAATATATACGTTTTGACCATTGGGTTTATCCAAATTTAAACTGAAATTGCCACTCTCTTAATCTAGCTTCTATATTATTATTTTTGTTGTTGTTTATATTTGTTATAGGTATGTGGGTTGTTTGATCATGTAAACGATATTCATGTTTTCCTATGATTCCACTATAGCCACTATGACAAAAGAACAATGTGATGTGTCGGATGCAAGGTGATGCATGTGACTTATTTTTGGTTTGGTCACACGTATCCACGGGAAACCACTTGTCATTGATCATTTTTATTTTAAGGAGATGACATGTTGTCGTGTTGTGCGGCTCCAATTGTTGCAGGGATGGTAATCTCCGGTGTGCCCATTTTGTCTTGCAGACTCGGACGGTTGTGTTTGTGGGAGCATCCACTTGTTGAACATCACCCTGACCATGCACCGTCTCCTCATCTCCTCCAGCGATCTTCTGGAAAAGCTCGTTACTCTATATCCTTCATAGTCGTAGAGCTATAACCACGTCGGTGCGTTGACCAATTTCTTTTTAGCACTAAATGCAACCTGGGGTCAGATCACTCGCTCTCAGTGTGCTGCTTTTGTTTCGTTGTCAACAGCAACGGGCAATCTGGCTTGTACTTGGCTCGCAGTGCAGTCTGTGGCTGGCAGCGCAAAAACTGATAGGCAAGTGGCTGTGCTGCGTGTTTACTCCTGCTGTCGGCTGCTCCAGACCTTTTACATCTCTCTCAGTTAACCATTTCTAGCTGCACCGTGTAAATGTATTTCACTCACGACACTGTATCCCATGCAGTTAATAACAGGGTTTGGTCCCTTTCAAAATATTTGATTCGGTCTCTTTAATTTTTGCCCCACTTCACACCACAAAAAGCACAGTTTCGTAGGAGCGTCTTTTAACTTAAGTGGAGGTCCCGCAATCCATGCTTCTTTTCAGGAAAAAAAGCCGTGGCGTCATGATGCCTCTCAGAGGAGCTTACTGGCCCTGGCGAGCAGCCTTGAGGTTTCAGGTGTTAATTACCTCTGCCTCTTTCACATACAAGTCCTCTTCATATATATATACAAACACAGACCCTTTATTGCTTAAAGAGGCCCCTGCTCACATTAACCCACGTCAGAGCGTGTAACGCCGAATAGCCCCTCTGCTATTTTTAACCCTCTCATTCTCAGCCAAAGACCCAAAAGGATACATCAAATAAATGCAGCGTGTGGCAAAGCATCAGGGAAGAGACACAGGGGCCATTAACAGCCTTCCTCACAGTCTGGCCTTGGGATTGCGTGGGCAGTTCTTCTGCTCCCATGACGCAATTAGTCTTTTTATGTACATCACTTTTTTTTTCGTAAAAGCGGCCGTGTAGAATAGGAAAATGCTTTTGTGTCTGGCGGTATATAAATACACAGGACAATTATTAATTTTTTGGTTGTCAAGTGCAAACCTTAGCAATGACTATTGATCTTATGGCAGACGATGCCGATGAAAACATGTTTTGAGGCCTGTCACAGAACAATGCATATTAATCAACATTTGTTCGACGGAGGATGAGACAGTGTATTTGCTTTTGCATTTTGTTATTCACTTACCTTTCTGTGCCAGGATGATTCATTCTGTGATGCTCATCAGAGTTCTGCTTCATGCAGCTTCCTCTCCTCCTCCCACCTTTCCAAATGTCACTTCTGTTTTCCTTTTTGTTGAGCTACTATAGTTTTTTTTTTTAAGTAGTCTCAAGTTTGCCGGAAAAAAACGGCAAACGACCATATGTTCAATATTGACTCATAACGTACCTTTCATGTCGGAGATCAGCAGATTTCCCGCCAAGATATTTCCATCTCAAGCAACATAGTTGCTAAACCTGAAACATTGTTAACTCTTAATGTGTTCTTGCACACAATACATCCCCCTTTTGTCCAGGTTAATAATCATCCTCTGCCACAATAGCTCCTTAACCAAAGTCCTTACGTTTAAGACGGCAATGGACGACGAGCAGCCAACAGTGTGCCAGAGGATTTGCTACCTCATCAGGTACTCGTGACATGCGGACACATTTTCAGGGACATTTATGGTGTGTGTGTTCCCTGTCAGTCACACGTTGTGATCTCTGACCTCCAGGCATTGGATCCGGGAGTTCTGGATGATGTTCCGGCTGCACCACAGCTTGTCAGACGGCCTGGACCAGTTCCGGGAGCTGATCAGAGAACAGGGACAGGAGCATCTCTGCTCTCTCCTAGAGACCAAGTGGATGTAAGTGTGCATCTCTGACCAGATGGCACCTGAGCCTTTAGCACGCACGACTGAAGTCACCGCCAAAAATACCGTGTTTGAACGGTGAATGATAGAACTTTTAGGCTGTCAAAGGCGCCTGTTTTCCGTCAAATTATTTGACATCACAAGTACAGTACAATACATTCGCTTGTGTTTTCACTGCAGATGAATCTGCAAATTATTTGAAGCCAAATTTAAGCAACTAATCATTTGTTCTCCAAAATGTCAGAAACTGAAAACCCTATGTCCCAATTTCCAACTTGACACTTTCAAACGTTTTGTTTTGTCTGGGTAACATCCACAGCCCCGACATATTTTATCGTATCCACGTGTCACTGAAATACTGCAATTCTTCACATTTGGGAAGCTTAAAGAAGTCCAAACTAAATAGCTGACATTTTGCTCGCGACATAAATCAACTCACTTAACAGGCTGGAGACAATTTTCTTAATTGTCAACGAATTGAATTATCATTCCGGCTCCATTCAATGGCAATGAATTCAAAGTGGTCTAGTTTATGGCTGCATCATTACATCAAATGAAGAAGATAAGGTGACTTGTTTTTTTGCTCTGCTCCATTTAGTTGTTATTGAACAGGCTGATATCCTATTGTGCGCTTTCATTGACCGAAGTTAAAAAATGGTGTGGGGCTTTTATTAATGTCCGACCAGGTCAGTTCTAATACACGGCAATGTGCAAAACTATACTTTTTGAAGTTATGAGGCCTACTCCGGCTGTAGATGTGATGGTGTGATGCTGCCTTGGTGTGCTCTAGAAATGAACGGGACTGGTCGTGGAAGGCCAGCCAGAAGATGAAAGCCAACAGCAGTAAAAAGAGGAAAGTTTCGCTTCTTTTTGATCACCTGGAGCCCATAGAGTTGGCTGAGCATCTCACCTTCCTGGAGTTCAAATCCTTTTGCAGGATATCGGTGAGTATACACACTCGGGGGAGGTGGGGGGGACTATAGGGGCGGTCTTTTGATAATTCCCCCTCGGGGGAAAATGCACTTGCAGTTTCCGTGCAGCGGTTCATGCTCCTCTCTGTTCTCTCCGTCAGTTTGTAGACTATCAGAATTACATCCGCAGCTGCTGCATGAAGGACATCCCTGTGATGGAGCGTTCCATTGCGCTGTGTAATGGTATCTCCCAGTGGGTTCAGTTGATGGTGCTGAGCCGGCCAACTGCTCAGCTGAGAGCTGAGGTTTTCACAAAGTTTATCCACGTGGCACAGGTAGTGGTTAAATCTGCACCTCACTGTGACTCTTACAGTTTCTGTTTTCTCGCTCAACTGTCAGAAAAAAAAATCCCTCCATATATGATACTTTCGTACTTTTCTCTCGTATGTCGGTCGTCGCACTCTTGACACCAGGCCACATGCACGCTACACAAGTGGTCGTCGCGTCACGCATGTTCACAGATAACCGGTGATGAGTCTCAAGAGCTCCGCTGCAGGCTTTTAGCAAGTTCAAAGATTTTGCCAATAGAAAAACCTTTGCTGAATGCAAGCTAATGGAGTCGCCGAGTAGAACACACTAGCAACAAGAGGTGTTTGTGCCAGTGGAACACACAGACTCGTGACTGTATCCGCTGATCAGACCTCGCTTGTTAAAACCACTTCAATGTAAAGCTGCAACCTGCTGTGAAGTGGCGTGCTGGCTTCAGGGAGTCAGGCAGGCTTTTACCCTGTGAGGGTCTCTTGCTCTGTGACACGATTGCTCCGGGCCGCTCATTGCCGTCAAACTCAAGTCCCACGTGTGTGCCAGCGAATTTCACACCATAATGCTCCCAACGACAAGCACGAATAAGAGAACCGAATAGAGAGTGAAAAGCACTTTACAAAAAAAAAAGAGTGAGATATCGGAGCACGGCAAGAAAAAGCCAACTCCATGAGTGGCTTATGCAATGGTGTTGTTGTGAATTATATAACCAGAGATACCTGGAACAAGTTTAATTGTGCGTGTTTATGTGTGTGTGTGTGCGTGCGTGCGTGCGTGCGTGCGTGCGTGCGTGCGCGCACTGATGGACTGATGTGTGTGTTTTTATGTGCTCGTCCGCCAGAGTCTACATTTTATGCACAACTACAACACACTAATGGCAGTGGTGGGAGGCCTTTGTCACAGCTCTATCTCCAGACTCAAAGACACCACCTCACACGTGCCCAGTGAGGTCACTAAGGTGAAACTACAACACATACAATGCAGATGTCCACATTCCTTCTTCCATTATTCCTTACAACAATAATTCCGTTCTCTCCCTAGGTCCTGAACGAGATGACAGACCTGCTGTCCTCGCGCAGAAACTATGACAACTATAGGCAAGCTTACAACCGATGCACGGGTTTTAAAATCCCTATCATGGGCGTCCACCTCAAAGACCTGATTTCCGTCAATGAGGCCATGTCGGACTACGTGGAGGACAAAAAGGTCAACGTCCAGAAGCTCCAGGCGCTCTACAGCCACATCAATGAGTTGATCCAGCTCCAGCAGATCCCTCCCGGGCTGGACGCCAACAAGGACCTGGTCCATCTGCTGACGGTAGCGCACCGCTCGCTCAAAGTCCTTTTTCCGATTGCTACCTAGCGGCGCGTGAATCACCGCATTGTACTGAACGCCAGCGCAGATGCAAATGAGTGTGTCGGAGCGCGTGGATTGTCTGCGCTCGCGTGGGTGTGATGAGGGTGCATGATCTACGAGTGTGTGGGTGACGGTCCGAGTGTGAATGAGAGAGAGAGTTGAGCTGGCGGCATTGTTGTGTTATCTGCGTGCGAGCGCTGCATTCGTACTTGAGCCACAGAAGGCCCGTGAAGAGATAATGGTTAGCCTGTGACCCACGTCGGGCCCTCATCAAAACATGTTTCAAGGAGAAATCTAGAGATACAAAGAGCTCTTTCCCTTCGTGTTGACAAGCAATGTGCTGACGTGGTGCGTTTGCCCTCCCCCCGCAGCTGTCCTTGGACCTGTACTACACCGAGGACGAGATCTACGAACTGTCCTACACCAGGGAACCGCGGAACTGTAAAGCACCTGTGAGTAAAGGAAGCAGCTGTTCAACAGCTGACTTAAATGCTCAAGTTTGACAAAGAAAATGAGCTGTGTTTGCTTTGTCATCAAACGATGAGAGGAGAGAGCGGACCTATAGCCCCCTGTCGGTTAACTTTGGCTTTGATGAACTCGCCTGTAATCAGCTAGCCAATCAACTATTCTCCTGTCTCTTCTTCATTCTAAGCTTAGCGAATAGGAGTGTGTGGTTTCTCACGTAATTTATTTGCTTAGCCATAAGCGAATGCTTAAATGCTTCCTATGCATTGTGCAGGTCTTTTTAAACTCATTTTATTGAAATCCAGGCCGACTATTTGCCTGCTTCTGCAGAGCATCGCATTAGTGCGATAGAATTACTCAGACAATTTCTGGCATATTCATCAGACTTTTTTTTTTGTAATGGTTCACTCATTTTCTACCAGCCAGCCACCCCCTCTAGACCTCCAGTGGTTGTGGACTGGGCACCAGGGGTGTCTCCCAAGCCAGACCCCCGAACCATCAGCAAACATGTGCAGAGAATGGTGGATGTAAGTGGTCCTCTCCACATCTACTCAGTCCAAGTGTTACAAGAATGCACTATTCACCTCCATGCTGCCACTATGCTTTGTCTTTCACAGTCTGTGTTTAAGAACTACGATCACGACGACAATGGCTTCATATCCCAAGAGGACTTTGAAAGAATTGCTGCAAGCTTTCCTTTTTCCTTCTGTGTCATGGACAAAGAGAAGTGAGTATTTCACGGGTCACACACACTCTTCGAGTTCTTTTGTGACTTCAGAGGAGAGGAAGCCAAAGTGGTATTATTGAGTGTAGAGACAGGAAACACGAACATAAAAAAAGCTGCAGAACTAACCATAAACCCCCACCGCTCAATATTCACTTATTTATTTCACACACACAACCGGTGGAGCATGTGGCTCCTCGGAGACCTACTCTTGCAAACCAACAGAGTTGATGTCACCGTGTTTTCACATTTGCCACAATGGTAAAGTGTTGAGCACACGGTGGAGGTGGATGGGTGGGTGCACTCCTGAATAAATCAGTTCTAACATGAGCAAACCTTGGATCCTGTTAGAATCTGAACATATCTGTTAGAATGTGTTCCTGTTTTAAATGAATACTGCATATAATTCCCAGCACCGTTAACGTTACATCGCAAATGTGCTTGGGTTTGTCCAGGGCAGGCCACATCAGCCGAGACGAGATCACAGCTTACTTCATGCGGGCCAGCGTCATCTGTTCCAAACTGGGCCTTGGGTTTATCCACAACTTCCAGGAAACCACCTACATGAAGCCCACCTTCTGTGACAACTGCTCAGGATTTGTAAGTCGGCACACAAACCCAGGGATAAAGGTTCATGATGAAATACAGATAAACCTGTTTTACCCCTGTGTTACTGTCCACAAATGCTCAGATGGTCGTTTTTATGTTTAAGTCTCACTTGTGCTTGTTGATATTCAGTTATGTAAATAGAGTTTTGTTTTTTGTTTTTCCCCACAGCTGTGGGGTGTCATCAAGCAAGGCTATAGATGCAAAGGTAATTATTAGACTCCACAGTATGCATTGGAATTATGTCTGTCTTTCATCAAATGTCAAGTTTAAATTTCAGGAGAGGTAGAAACACAGTGTCTTGTTGGAAGCAGGTAAAGTCAGGCAATCTTAGGAAGGTGTGCTGTGGTTTTTCTATCTTGCACATTGCGAGCTGAACCTTGCAACGCATCAAAAAAAGAAAGAACTCTGCAGTCAGAACCACAGTTTCCCTCCCCCGTCCTTCAAAAGATACGAGAACGATTTGTTTGCTTGACATTAAGCATGCAAAGTTCCGTGAGTTTGCATTTGCAGAAAAAGATAGTGTTCTGAGGGAGAAGGCAGCTTTTCCAAGTTAGACCGAAGCGGGTTCCTGTCCTGACATGCTGTACGTTCTTCTGGCCTGCGCAGACTGCGGGATGAACTGCCACAAGCTGTGCAAGGACCAGGTGGCGTTTGAGTGCAAGAAGAACGCCAAAACAGCCAATGCCACCGACAGTCCGACGCCGAGCTCCACGCCAGTAACCGTGGGCACCTCCGAGGGTGGGTTCATTCGCAGCATAAACACTCCTACCACACACACACACACACACACACACACACACACACACACACACACTCTGTTACGTATTTATGCACACCATAACTTACAGCCAACATGGAAGTACGTAGTCACTAAATCTCTCTGACATGTGCCACCTGGTGGCTGAGAACTGCGACACATACTGTTTGGGGGATTAACTAAGGAATCGCATTTCCTGTAATCACTGCCTGTCACATATTGTGCAGATAAACAGTAATTTTTGCAACCAACTTCGCAGCAGCTAACAGTAGACGGGGTGCAGGGTCTCCTCTTTGGGTGATTTCCCTCCAGCCGTTTCACTTACAGTAATACTGACGCCTCCACCTGCTGCAAGAAAGCTGATAAGTTCAGATCAGGAACACTTTCGTTTTGGCTTAAGATGGATTGGCACATAAAGAAACATCTTCAATTCACCATGACTTTGTTAAAAGCCCCTCTTTAAATGAGTCTTTTTTCGTTTCTTTTGTGAATGTATTATTTATGTGAATTCATTTTCTTATGATATGGTTTGTTTGTCACTCATTAACTTTTGTCCTCACTGATTTATTCTCCTTAACAACATCAATTGTGATTGTCAAAGAAAGAATCACCATTTACAATCTTTTCCATTCCATGTGTGTCTCATTTGAATAGTCACTTTATTTGACGTCCAACTCCCCAGATTCAGAGGAATGTCCCTTCCCCTATCCACCAGATGACATAAGAGACTGGACCCCGGACTCCCCAGTCGCCTCCAGTTTGAAACCCCTGAAGGTCCATAGTGGCACCCAGACAGAGGGACCCCAGTTACTCGCTGCAGCCCCCGAGGCCGGTCGCCCTCAGCCTCCCCCGTTACCCCCAGCAGCTCCCGCCCTCACCTGGTGTCCCAGCCCACTGCCCCAGAGACAACGGCGACACTGTGCCAAGTGGGAAAACAGAGCTTCGGTTCTAAAAAAGCCCAAAGAACCAGATGAGGAGAACAAACCTACCTATGAAAATCTAGAATCGGTGACCAAGTTTACCATTTT
This sequence comes from Colistium nudipinnis, assembly GCA_016785305.1. Classification (NCBI taxonomy): domain Eukaryota; kingdom Metazoa; phylum Chordata; class Actinopteri; order Pleuronectiformes; family Rhombosoleidae; genus Colistium; species Colistium nudipinnis. Next base: position 199,498 of record JAFBJU010000970.1, on the reverse strand, counting down.
TCCCCGGCATATTTAACGCAGTGCTTTCATTGCAACACAGCTAAATACACATCTGATCTGTCTTTTGGTTCCCCCCCAGGACAACCAGAGGCTACGTAGCAAGCTTAAGGAGACCGAGCGCGAAGTGGAGAAACTGAAGACACTGTTAAAGAGGAATGCTCTCCACCCTGTGGAGGAGGACTCCTCGTCCTAGACATGTACATTATGGTATACTGCCCCAGTATGGTAGCATGCATACATCTGGATTCAATCTTATTGGTTATGAATTGAAGATTCAACAGTATAATTTGCCTCCGGGTAACTTGGCTTCATGTGGAATACAATGCTGTTAGAGGTGTTAAAGTGCTGAAATGGTGCACTGCCAGTTCGTCACTAATAATGAGGTCAAGGACATCTTTAATGAGTACGCGTTATGATCTCTCCCAGAATTCATTATTTAGAGCTTTTAGTTGTCAACACTTTTGAGTTCCGTTTCCCCTGTTGTACTCTCCTTCCTGGTTTATCTGTTATTGGCCTGCTTCCTGTTATTTTGTAGTTACTCTCCTTTTGTGTCACTATTTAGTTTTACTTCCTTCCATTCTTTAGTTTTTTTTCCCCCTGTGTAATTGTCTGTTCCGCGTTTCATGAGTTTCATCTGTGTCTTCTTGGTCGCACCTGTGTGTTGTTCTCCCCCTCCGTCCCCAGTGTGTAGTGTCTCCTGTGTCTGGTGTCTGTTGTCTGTCCGTCTGTTATGTCTCCTGTCATGTTGTGTTTCCCAGTCTTCTCTTCCCTCGTGTCACCTGTCATGTGTCTGGGTTCCCTATGAGTTCTCGGGCTTTGCGGAGTTCTGTTTTTCTGCCTGCCTTCCCACCGTAAGTTGTTATTAAGTAAGTAAGTTATTTCAGACTTATTAGTTTGGAACGATCTGTACATCTTTTGCTATCATCCTGACAGTGGCTACATTTTATTTAAAGCAGTTACAGTGCACTGTGCACAGTGCAGTGAATACAGTTTTCCAATTTCATATTTCCATAAAACGCACACAGTTTGAAGATGCTTAAAGCTGTAGTTATATTAACAGATGGAAGCAGAGGCAGCCTGAACCTTTGGTTACAAATATGTAAAAAAAAAAAACAGTGAATGAAGGGGTGCAGTGTTTTAGAGTGAAAATATAGCAGAATGTGTTTGATCAATTCTTGATCGATTAATGCCCTTAGATATTTATGTTAAACATATGATTATGATTATGATGATGATGATGATTATTATTATTATTATTATTATTATTATTATTATTATTATTATATAACATATTTATTAACATTCTTATTATTGAGCCCACTGAGCAGCAGCATGAACATTTAGCACAGTCAGAAAGGCCTCAGATGTACAGAACTGTCGTTGTGCTCATTTTCTCTGTCCCTCGGTCTGTGAATATTTATTAGTCTGAAACACTAAACAGTGGTATAACGTGAGATAAATATGCTTGTGTGTGTGTGGGTGTGTGTGTGTGTTGGCATCATATTGATACTTTTTTTTTTGTATTGTTTAATGCAGCCATGTCATAATTATTGAGTGGTCCACTGTAGCAGTGTTGTACTATGAACAGGGGGTCAAGATAGATGTGTTTGTACTATGTATAATGTAGTGTACATACAAAGTATATAAAATATACCGTGCTGTCTTATAGTTATATTCCATCCCATCTCTCAGTATTGTTCTCTTATTGTTATAATAAACTGTGTATTCCATATAAACCCACTGCCTGTGCTACTCTACTTGAGCACTGGAGGTCACTATAGCTTCATAATAATTCTACAGCTTCTTCGTAATGTAAACATCCTTTTCGGATTTACTGGCACTCTAGTTATCTGTACGTGCCGAAGACAAAGATTAGAATACAAAGGAGAGCCTCGTTATGAGTAAATGAGATAACTTGGTGTACAGTTAGTGTAAAGAATATAAATGGAAGGTTTCTACAAAATGAATGTTAACAGGGTGCCATAAACCTCTAAACACAGGCTGAATGTCACCCTGTTGACTGGAGACATTGCCAATCTGCTCTGTCCCTTGGGCTTGGCTGCGTGTAATGAGTCCACAGTTCTCCACAGTTCACGTCAGCCTGTCGATAACGAGAAGGCAACTGTCTGCTACCAGACGAGCACACGCTCAAACCAAGGGCCTCATCCTTCAGATTCATAACTTGCACGTGAGCCACACTGCAATTACCAGGTTCGCGCTGCTGCTGTTGGTGCTGTGGTTCAGCAAGTACATTTTCTAGAAGAGGCAGCAAGTGATTTGACTCGAATGATGTTGTGCCTCTTCATTTCTTGCAGCCTTAATGACTTGTTGCCTTACATTGGCTGTGCAGTGTGCAGAGATCCAGCGGGGGGAAAAAGGGATTATCTCTGAGGCATAGCAGCAGCTCCCAAGCCAGGTCTTGGTGACAGCTAATTTACTTCTATTTGAATGTGACACCCAGCTGAAGGGGAGTAACACCCCGAGCCTACCAGGCTCGGTGCACACTATAATGCTGAATAATTTCCAATATCATGGCTGGCGGAGACAAACTCGGAGAGACACACTCAAGGGACGGCACCCCAGCAAAGGCCGATCACACCCCACCATCCCAGCTGTAATGCCTGCTTCGGTGGAGAAAATAGACTTACCCTGACACATTGAAGCAATCATCACAAAGATAAATACAATCGGTCTAAAATCCATTTACGAACCCTACGGAGAAAGCAAACATAATTAATTGAGGGGCATTTTACCCTGAAGAAGATTTCAAGACACATGTAGGTTAACTGATACGTGCATAACGCAGCCCTCCGAACACTGGGAGCAAAAGATGACGCTCCAAAAGTCATTCTAATTACAGTGGGCAGACAGATGATTTATCACCCAGACATCAGTGTACTTGGGGGAATTGTGAGATAGCCACATTTAACTAAATCTGCTAAATCCAATGAACACGCTCCAAAACTAATTAGGGGAAAGATGTGGAACATCCCATTATGTCCCTCTGAATGCTGGTAGTAGATCACAGAGAGCACCAAAAGAAACACAAAACAGCACACACACGGTGATGCTTATTCCAAATCACAATGCCTTTAGGATACAGCGAAACCACAGCAATTCCCTCGATTATTAAATGGAGTTCATTAAGTTCTAATGATGGCCAAAGGACCTTTGTGAAGGGAGCAGAGAAAGAGGAGCCGTGGCGCAGGGAGAAAAGACACACACTTTGAGGGAGGTGGGTTGATCATTGTGTGGAGCCATGGTGAAAATTTTAATTAACCTTGATGATAGCAGTGGACAGCGACAAGACAGGGGCTGGGCACTAGGAAACATCGTAGCCTTTTAACAGTCATGAAGACCGTCTCAAATCCACTTATCAGCTCCCGGTGAAGGCAGAAGAGAGACATCGGAGGCAAAGCCCGGAGCTCGAACAAGGGGGGATGGATTTTGGAGGCAACGTTGGTGACTGGCGAACGTACCAGCAAAGAAACATCAGTTGACCCAACCAGTTCTCGATCCCACAGAAGGAAACTGGCTACACACGGTGATGTTTCATAATCATAATACACATCAGGAGACAGGAATGCGGGATACACTTTGCCTTTGCATGTTGTTTTGGTCAGATTTCATGCGACCATACCGTTCACCGGTGTAACCGTCGGGATGATTCACGGTCGATTTGCATTCCCTGGCATTGTTTCTCAAGGTGAACTTTTGTGCAGCGGGATGACGGCACAAGCGCACGGCCAGATCTAAATGCTGCGTGGGGGCTGTACGGCGCATGTCGTATTCTGAGGTGATTTGAGTGAGCAAACAGGTCTAAGTCACTCACTTCATGTTTTATGCAGTGTATTTGGGAGCCAGGGCGCGGAAAATCATGTGGCGTTTGATGTTAAGTATTCACCCATGCTGAGAACTGAATGCTGTGTTGTACCTTACAGAACAAACCCAGACTGCAGAGAGTGAAGAGTGAAGACTTATTGATGTGGGGGGGGGATGCTGCAGTGCTGGAACAGACGGAGTGCCTTTCCACTATCAGCAGCTACCCTCTGAAACAACATATTGCCAAGATGAAGGAAAGCGAAGCGAGACCTTGCTGCAGCCAAGGGACAGATATAGAGAGAGGAGGAGGAGGAAGAGGAAGCAGTGGGAGGAGAGTGAGTCTCCCCCAGGAGGAGGAAGAGGAAGCAGTGGGAGGAGAGTGAGTCCCCCCCCCCCACCCCCCGCCGAGGATTCTGCGCGGAGGTGAGTAACACAGGGCATTTCAAGTCCCCGTCTGACTCGGTCTGTACCTGAGCCGCGTAAACGCAACATCTCCTTCTGTTTCCAGCGAGCAGTGGGACTCAGTTAGACATCCCCCTGCCTGCCTAATGGGAACAGCAGTCTGCTGCTCACGGTGCAGTAACATCAAAAATAGAACAGATCAATGTGATATCCTCCTTCCTTTGAGTCCGAAGCAAACACCAGTTATAAGTGTGGCTGTAGTTTTGAATGTCTCTAACACCAGGCCAGTGGTGCTCAAAAGGTTGATATTCTTTGACTTGTGCGACGTCCCCATTGAGGTCAATCACGAGAGAGACACTTATGTTTTTAGTGAGGTCTTAAACTAAAGTGCACGCCTGATACACTCACCTAACAAGTCAGACAAAGTATTTTAGAACAGAGGACGTGAACTTTAAATCATTTCTCTTCTGGCCATAGCAGTACTTTATTGTTTTTTCCGCCTGGCCGGACCAGTACAGCTGCTGCAACCCATTTGCGTGTACCAGCCCTGTAGACAGTGTCTTTGCACCGCGTAGCTCCAAACGAGCATGGGTTTGCTCCAGTATGTGCGCCGCGGCACTAGAACTAGACTGGAAATAATAGCGGTGCGGACCGATATGTTAGCTTGAAGGTATAATTCCATTTTTTGAGATGTAACACATTAGAGGAAGGGTTGTCACTCGCTGCAAGTTTCCCCCTTGGATTCATTTTCCAATCGGGCCCCAGTTTGGAGCAGGACCATATTCCCGGGCTTTTGATATAACATCGATGACACTGAGGTTCACCTCGCTACAATTTGTGTTAATGCTACGATCAAACTGAATAATGTTCACATTTCAGGGACCATGGCTTTTCACACGCTATCCCTGTGCTGGAGTCGTTGTAATTTGTTAAATGGAGCCTCAGCTCTCATCATGAGTGTATACTGATAAGTTGTTCACCGTGGCGTGAACAGGGGTAGAACGGCTATTTACTCCCGCCGTCAGCCCCCCCCCCCCAGCTCTCCACGCAGGGCTGCCCGAAACAAGCCGCAAGGTGAAGAAGAAGAAACAGCCAGTTGCTGTTGGTTGTCCCTCGCTTTAAGGGCATATGTTCAGGGACCATGGCTTTTCACACGCTATCCCTGTGCTGGAGTCGTTGTAATTTGTTAAATGGAGCCTCAGCTCTCATCATGAGTGTATACTGATAAGTTGTTCACCGTGGCGTGAACAGGGGTAGAACGGCTATTTACTCCCGCCGTCAGCCCCCCCCCCCCCCCTCTCCACGCAGGGCTGCCCGAAACAAGCCGCAAGGTGAAGAAGAAGAAACAGCCAGTTGCTGTTGGTTGACCCTCGCTTTAAGGGCATATGCTGAAATCCTGTCGGGCCAAAACGCCTGGAGGATGTAGTGACATATGTACCTCGCGCATCATAACGGCACAAGACCATTGATACCACTTACTGCTCGGTGGCGATGTATCACCGAAAGGTCAGGTGTGGAGATGGTTCCATCATTCCTTCGCCCCGTCTACTCTGTCTTCTGTTTGAAGGTCACATGCCCGGGATGAAAAGTAGAAATGAGAGCCGGAGCTGCGTGGTGAAGGAAATAGAGTGAAAAAATGTTTTTATTCTTTCGGTTGGCAGATGAGATTTGAAAAGCTAGTCTGAGGTGTATTTGGTGTCCACCGCCATCTGGAACTACTTACTGTTGGAGGAGCACGTGGGCGTCGTGGCTGGTTTCAACCAGTTTTTTAGGAATAAATACTCATTCGCGTGCTGATACCACTCTCCCATGTCTAATAAATGTCAAACTTAAAGCGAGGAGAAATGTAGCTTGAAGGCTGGGATCAGGGGAAACCTCAATCTTGAACCATCCATGAATGGATCCGTGTTACATTTATCTGTTATATTTAGATAAGATAATCCTTTATTGTCCCACAGTGCAGTGTTGCAGCAGCAGAGGTAAAACGTATACAAACCGAGTAAAAACTAGTAGAACAAAGTACTGAAGATGCCATATATATACAGTGACCTGAGTAAATGCAGTGGAAAAAGGGCTGTATGTACTAACTCTCCTATCCCGTGTCTGTCCAAACCTTTTCACTTTGGACACAGGCAGACGTGACAGTGGCACCGATCCTTTCATCCGTCATCGAGAAACAAAGTATGCATCCAAAATGTTGATGTGTCATTTCGCCATCAGGTAGACACAGGGGCATCGATGTCCCGGCCGCTTTGAGACGACAAACGCCGCAAAGAACGACCCCTGTTTCATTTGTGGACTTTGTTCCAACCATTATGTTTGAGCGCGACCATCAAGGATCACCTTACTGATCCCCGGAGTCGGCAGTGCGAAGGGCACAAGTTAATTCGGGTCAACTTGAGAAGAGTTAAACACATCACATCCAACTCCCCGCCATCTGTCGGCAGCCAACCCACGGGGAGAAGCCAACTGTTCACATTAATGTGATTTGATGCCTTCGTCCCTGCGGGCCTCCCTGGAGAGTGACCATTAGCCATGTTGCCAGTTTCTTCAGGACAAAATAATGGGAAATGAAAGATGATCCTCTTATTTAGTATTATGATTATTATTATTTTTTTTTTCCTATATTCAAAACCGGAAGGGATTTGATCGAGAGACAAAACCAGAGAGACACCTGCACTGCTCGTCAACGTTTTTTGGGGGTTTTGACAAACTGCTGCAGCGACTCACAAGGTCTGATCTCTCAGTCGAGCCCACAAGAGAAATAGGGCTGATTCCTGACCTTCCCTCTGCCTGGCTGCCTGCGTGACGGGAGGGGGGGACCACAGATAATGTGAGTCGACAGCTCGGCGCGGTGCGCGGCCACTGCTCTTCTCTTTATGCACCACACCGCCCGGCAACCTGCCTCCTGGTATGTCACAAAGCCTCAAACTCACACGTCTCACTGGATCCAGTAAATGCTGCTCAAACTGAGGGACGGACCACATTAACTCCACAGTTGTTGGGTATTTTTAGGAATCAAGATTAGCAGGAGCTCCGCAATGAGTGCACTGCAGTATGCGGGCACTTTTCTGTTGTTGTTGTTGTTGTTGTTGTTGTTGTTGTTGCTGTTGTTGCTTGGTGACGTTTCATCAGTACGCTAACTACATGGAGGATGTTTCGCTTTGGACTTGAGCGGTGTTGCCGGGGGTTGCAAGAGTTGCTTCGATGTATTATTGTAGTGGGAAGTGGACAAGGAGAAGAGCAAACAACCGAAATAATGAGCAAAAACAAGGTCACAGTGCAGCTGCCACAGTTAAGAATGTCATGGGGAGAATTCTACAGCCAGCTTTAAGCGCTTACTCTCAAAACGCATCCAGTGTCTCATTAAAAGTGTATCGAGAGTAGAAATACGGGTGAAATTCTTTAATACGCCTTCCAACCCAACAGTGAAACTACTGCCCTTTGATTTAATATTTAATATTCGATGATAATGCGCTCCTTCAAAAACAGGCACAGACAAGCAATGATCTACTGATGGATAGATAATTGCGTGCTTTCATTTTTTCATTTTGTGTTATTGGTCCAATTGGAAAGGTATTGTTTCTTAAGTGGTGCCAACACATGTCTGTTTGTTATGTAAATTATTCATATCCACGAGCAAGCCCAAAGCATGCATTATTTGCAAATATGTTTATGTCCACACATGAGTGGATCTGGGCTTTCCTGTTTGCCAACTCTGTTATTTTCGCAAATAAGCCAGCAGATACAGGGACCTTTACACGGAAGCAAGTCAGTTAGTGGCTTTAATTCTAATTTTAGCAGCTGGAGGTTGCACAGGTTTGTGCCTCAAACCTGGATGTTTGTCATACCATCTTTACCACATGCCATGCCTGGAGAAAATGAAAAAGTGTCTAGTGAATCAGCTGTACCAACTAAGGTAATCTATACAGCTTCACCTTTTCTGCCCTCTCTCCTTCCCTTCCTAGGTAACCATGGTTACCTTCGGCGTCACTTTGTCAGCCTGTTGTGAGACACTATCATCTATAGAATGGCACACAAACCTGGTGGGGAGCCACCCTATTTGTTCTGCTGATACTTTCAGCGTTATGTAATATTTAACAGGTTTTAATCTCTTTCAGTACATGCTGTGTAAATACAGCACCAGGCCCTGTGATGTTGACAGTACACGTCATGTGTATAGACGGACCTAAATGGCGTGGAGATGAAACCCATACAAACTTTGTATCCCATTTGAACAACTGAGCTAATTATACATTTTGTCTGTCTGTCTATTCTGTATGCTGCCTCCAGCATCGAGTCACATACAGTGTCTTATGATATATGGGCTATGGATCTTAGAATATCGTTTCTTTGATGACCACTTTTCGTGTGAATCATCAATCGGCAACTTTTTGATAGAGTGCCATTGAATTTGGAACGGACGTTCATGCCCACTCAAGATAAATGATATAGCAGTATAATTATTATAATAATATCATGGATTGATACTTTTTTTTTCACTGCTTGATTTACAGTTAAACTTGCAAAATGCCAAAGCTGTACTTTTGCTGGCGAATGCTAACACATTGGGGGGTTAACAGAAAATTGATTGATATAGCTATGCATAGATCACCCACAATTAATTAAACGCAGAGGATAAGGAAACAAACATTATCTGATGCCGCAAAATGTGTTATTGTGAGTGCATTGAGGCTAATGAAGGGTATGTCCTTGGGTTGTCCAGCGATTCATAAAAAGAAACATCTGTATCACATATATCATTTTGTATTGCTTCGTCGCAATGTGGAAATCCACATTGAACATTAGTTCCTAGTGCCGTAGTGAAATAGCATGTCCACCTCGGACTCAATGTCAAGTGGGAAATAGGCCATTATGAAATGAATGAGAGATTAAAAAGGACCTGATTAAATCTCCATCCGAGCCATCACTCAACATAATGAGCACTTCGATAAAATATAGATATGCCAATGAAATATGTATACTTCCAGCGGTCCCTGGTGTTAAACTGACGTCACTTTGGTGTCCAGAATCGTTGCCGTCACAGTTATCATGAACAATACAAAGCTTATAGGGGGCCTGTGTTCACATGCAGGGATGCTAAGTGTTTAAATGTAGGCAAACTGGGATAAAAACCGAAAAACAACACCTGCGATGTGGTACGGCGTGCTCTGATACGGCGTGCTCTGATTGCTCCAATTGTGGCTGCGGCGCTCTCATTACATCCTGCAGACAGCCTCCATTTCTGCCTTGGTGACGAGAATAAACAGCCGACACTGTGACAGTGGCTGTGAGGACTCCAGCCTTTTTAACTCAGGGGCGGAAAAGATCCGCAAATACTGCAATTCGGATGAATTATGAATAGTGAGGCATCTATTATTCAGCCTAACAAGGGAAACCAATGTCAATTATAGTGCAGACGTGTTGCCACAGAGTATGTTGCACAATCGGATCAGCTCGTACCGGAGCTTTCAGGAATTATTCTCTCAACGCACACATTTCCCCACCACTAGTGTCATTTGTCAGCAGCCCTGTTAATGCTCTTTGGGTTTCCGTGTCTTGGTTTTATATCAACCAAACGATAAATCTCCCACATCAGAGGTCAAGAGAATATTCCTGAAATGATTTTAAAGAGCATCGTGGTGGTTTAAAAAAAAAATACTAGCTACGGCCTGTCCTGCTGCGTTGCTTTTCAGATGATTTCTCCACCGTTACAGACAACTGCCTGTGGAAGAACGGATGGCCAAACTAATACGGCAGAGCAGCGCAGTCATTTATAGAGCCTTGGACGTGAGGGCACGAAAGGGTGAGCAGTCACAGAAATCCATCTCTCTTCATCTTACGTCCCGATGATTGCTCCTCTCCGAGGGGTTACACATGTGATCATTGATTCCGTTAAAAGGAGGTCCAAGTCAACACGTTTCCTGTGGAGCGGTTGTGTGCTGCCATTGACACAGAAGCGATCATGTGCCAGGGCATCATAGATTTCTGGTGGGGTGTTATTAAATCCACAGTCGTCCCTAGCTATGGATACAAGACGTGCATCTCCTGTGGGTGCATTATAGGCTTTCGAAAATTGAGAGGAAGGATGTCACAGACAAATAAGCACTCCTTCCTGACCTTTTGACACCCACAGGGATCACGAGGTCTCTTGTACTGTTAATTAGTCACAACTACAGGCAGTGGTGACAGTGTGCACCAAAAATAGCTTTTAAATAAGGGCAACAATGGCAGCCTGCCAAGGCTCTGAGAATAAACCCACCTGAAATTACAGCTCAGAGAAGAACATTAAAGAAAAATCACTGGGGAGCGTGTGGCTATTGATTCAAATCTGAGGGGGAGCGGAGAGTTTTACCGTGCATACATAATACAAGCCACTTGGAATGGAATAATTAGTTCTGCATTTTTCATTTTGGCAGAATATGGTTTTCAAACACATTATACTCGGAAGAGGATTATGCAATCATCTACAATCTGCACATTTCAGCATTTTTTTCTTATTGTTTATTTTCTACCGAAGGACTTTGTGCATGATAAAAACTGCAATATAGTGATAAAGTATTTCTCGGACGGACCTATTTCCACAGCTGCTGAATGCACAAAGGCATTAGACTTTCATAAATAAACCACTGACTTGATCAGTGCTTATACGGTGCCAGGCACTGCAACAGGCTTGGGGAGCGCCGGCCGCTCAAACTACAGATAAGGCACAGAGCACAGTTCGTTTTAGCAGAAAATGTTTCCACCATGTTTGCACTTAACCCTCATAAAGACCTGTTGTCCTTTGACCTGGCAACCCTGGTGCCAAAGCGATAGCTATCAAATGTGTATAGCGCATATTCACAAGTCCCAATTTGTCTCACAGTGCTTCATCTGCCCATGATGCCATCCTCTGTCCTTAACCCTAAAAAAAAGGGGGAGGACTTTTACATACAGCTCACTATAGCACACGCACCGGATGAGAGTAATTGTCACCAGCCAAAACTGCAAGTAAAAAAACATCTTGTATATACATGTATATATAGATATATAGATATATATATATCTATATATGTAAATATATATGTTTAATATATTTAAACCGTTGATATATCATTAATTGGGATTGCAGTTGTTGTAAATGTGGATTCTATGGCTGCTTTGGGAAATTGTGTAGAGTGGGGTACTTAGATACACCCTGTGATGGGCTCTTGTTTATGTGTTTGGCTTTGAGGTGTCGGGAGGGCGCGCAGTGGCAGGTGCAGACACCAGGTGACTGACATGATGCAAAGAGACATTACGATGAGTCACCCCGGCCCTCAGCGAGCTCCCTCGCTTAACCTGCAGCGGCTCCCAAACGATCACCTATTTATAACCCTCGCGCAACGGTCCCACAACCGCTGACAGACACGGCAAATCCGGCTCCACCTGAGCTCTGGTCCGCTCGGAAGCAAAATGAAGATATAAGACAAAATCCTCTGTTTAGCCTCTGTTTACGGTCTATTGGGTTTAATGGAAAATCCCAACGTGCAAAGCTCCAGCATATGCAGGCTGGTCATGTGACACATCAGCAGCAACAGCAGCCCTGGCGAGGTTGGAAAACGTAATTGTTAATTTGCCTTCGTGGACTGATGGGTTGTTCAGTGTATGAAACCATCCGCCTGCAAGTCACAGCGCCAACTGTCACGCCTGGCTGACTCATCTCCCCGTGCACCTGCAAGCACACTCCGCAGGATTAACGGCGTGCTTGTTTGCTTGCACTAATATTCTTTCAAATGGTAATCCTCTTAGGTATTGTTTCCTTGAAGAAAAATGTAATAACCTTAAAGATGGGCAGGGTGTCGGCATCAAATCCCAACTGCTCAAACGTCTGCAAACTCACGATACAAACAAATGTGTAGAGCTGTTTATGAATATTTGACTTTATTTTATCTAAAGGCTGGGATTTCTGGAACAGCATCGCTACTTTAGAGGGAATCCATCATATTAATGATCCCGCGGCTACTTCATTATTCACAAAGAAGCAGCTCAGCTGTCCAAATAAATTATCATTGGTCTTCCATTAATGAAAGTTTTCAAACCTTGCCACAGAGGATGCTATTAATCTGCACCCAGCTTCTCTCTGGAGTGGAACGGTCGGGCTACTGTACCACTGCCAGCAATCTGTGAAGATGAGAAACTCCCCACCGGCCTCATTCACTTTCCTACTGTGGGAGGAGGTCCAATTATGATTGACGTTAACTACAGCAGCTCCAGGCTGGATCTCTCCCAAGCCGCACACTTTGCATTCTTTTTTATGCCCTGTTAAATGGGATGTGTGCTCACAAGTGAAGGGTCGAGTTACGAAGTCACACTCCTGTCTGAAATTGTGGATGACAAACTCTGACCTCCACCCGTCTGATGGAGCACTTTCAACTAATTTGACACATATTGCATTTGTGTGTTAGATGATTGCAGAGCCAAAAGCCTTTTTTTCGGCCCCCACCCCCCGGGCCTCCCCACACATCCATTCCCCAGCTTCTGGACACGACTGTTAATATTCTGATTGACCATTTGTAGAAGGACGTTGAAAAGTCACACAGTGGGCACCTTTTGGAACTCTTCTTTAAATGAAATTGCTTCTCAAAACGTTGGCGACGATTGGGTTTTTCACGAGGACAGCCTTCTGTAAGGGTCAAACTCCTTTTCGTGTTCTGTGTGCTGTAAGAGGCCTCTGCGTTCATTTCCTTTTGATGCCCTGCAGAACTTGAGAGACGGGCTGTCAAAAAAAAAAGTTATTCTGTGGGAAACCGCGCGGTAAACAAACCGGGCTTTATGAAGCAGCTTTTGTTGTGTTTGTCGTCTCTTATGCATAATTTGCTCCTAAAGACGAAATAGCCACTGCCTGAAGGCGAACAGCTGGATCTGTTGTTTATTTCCCCCCCATTTACCTCCTATCTTATTCATCAGCACTTCCAATTTACTCTCTCTCTCTCGCTCGCTCTCTCTCTCTCTCTCTCTCTCTCTCTCTCTCTCTCTCTCTCTGCGCCCACAACAGGACGCGCTGTGCTCGTCAAGCGCGCACCCTGAGCCAGGTGGTGATTATTGAGGCGGTGTTTTGCGCTTTGAGCCTTGCAGCATGCCTCCGGGTTCGGTGAGCTGCCCCAGCCAAAGTGCATCCCGTATGCCGGGCTGCCTCCCGTCCCCCACACCTGAGCCCGAACCTGGCCCAGCGGGGGTTCGAAGGCGTTCGTCGCCGAACCGACCAAACAAACGAGCCCCGCGCACAGCACCTGGTGTCTGCGGTCAACACCAGCTGCTGCGCGACAAAAAAAAAGTACGTCTTCGCTTTTCCGTCCTCATTTAATGCGTGTTTTCTCAGTGCCCCCCCCCCCCCCCCCCCTGGCCCCCCCCCCCCCCCCCCCCTGAGTCGTTTCAGTGGTCAAAGGTGCTTTATTGCTGCAGGCTTTGTCCAAACATTTAATCAAAGAGGAAATAATGCACAGAACGGCCATGTGGGGGAAAAGCCGCTTAAATCCTGCCCTTTGCTGGTAAAAGCCGACTAGGCCAGATCAAATTAAGTGGTTTGATACTTTCTCTGCCAATCGGATTAGGACGATTAATTCCCCAAAGTGTTTAAATGATTAAGGTTGCTTAATGGGCCCTAGGAAAGTGCGTGGTGTCAGGAGTTGGCTGTGATATCAAACGGAAGAGGTGGGGGAGGTCAAGCCATGAGGTAACGTGTAAAAAAGCATTTTCTGCTTCAGTGTTGCTCCTCGTCTGTCAAGCGTACAGTTAAACCTGCATATTCATCCCTCCTAACCAATTTGTTTTGTTTCTGAAAATTACAATAGCCAGTGGGATCAAATAAAATACTTGACAAATAGTGCGTCTGCTCTGTAGTGCCTAAATATAGAGTAGAAAATGGAGCAGAAGAAAAGGGCACAAGTGAGGAGCATAAATATTCACAGTCCATCTACAGAAGGCTGGCAAAAACCGAGGAGAAATCTTCTCTTCTCATAAAGCATGCTTATCATGGCACCACCGAGCTGTACTGCTTGAGCCCCAGATTTTAGATTTGGGTGTGCCTGAGCCATTTTTGACACATATCCTGATTAGAAAATGTTACTCTGAGTGCTGCTGTAACGGTCAATGTAGGGAGTAGAGGAAAGAAAGGAAGAACGAAAGAAGAGTAATGGGTAAATGGTTGCAGCCCCCCACCCTCTCCTCTAATATACTCGTCTCCTGAGGGAGTGGTATCCATCACAGAGACGGCAGGGCTGTTATGCCACGCTGACTCGTGCATGCGAACACAAGGTGACTCTTGAAGAGACAGAGCTCATGTGTGCCCGGTCTTATAAATGCAGCCCCATGTTTCCCCCATAAAGTGTCCATCAGCACCTTAATGCATCTCCCAGTGAATGTGACAGTGCCTGGGCTTGCACATTATTAACTCTAGACATTTTTATGAGTCTGTGGAACAGAGTGCTCGCTCTGAATAAGATATGTTTCTAGTGTTCAGTGGCCATATATAAGTCTTTAAGTTTTTGGCAAAGCATTACAACCTTTTTTTTGTGTGTGTGTTTGTACATGAGTCTAAACATCTGACCGTGTCTGTGTAAATATTGTAGTTCTGTCATTATTATTCCCCTGTGGGATTAGAATAAATTAGGTTTAATTTTCCAGTGTGGAATCCAAAATGTCACCCATTTGCTTGAATGGGAAATACATTTATATTAATGTTATGTAAACAATGATAAATGGTGACATGGAATGGTAAGCAGCTTTGCAGAGTGAGATTAAAGGCACAGCCAAATTGGCAGGCTCATGATAAATGCATGGGATATCTTTAAAATATTAATCAAATATAAATGTGCAATGAATTTAATAGTGGCTTATTCCTTTGCTATATTTGGAACCAGTTCAAAGCCACGTTGCAGGCTCAAAGAAATGAGGGGTGAAATTATGCGAGGATTCATGTTGCAGGTGGATACAAATGAAAATCTGTTAAGTTTCCGATTTTCTGTTTTTTTTTCTGCAGTCAAGTGGAGGAATAACGAATCGTTTGTGTTTGGAAGTAATACGTGATCAGCTGATTCCAGGACACCGATTTCCGCAGTGTGGAAAGTTGAGCCCAACAGCACGAACGCTGATCCAAAACAACAACAACAACAACAACAACAAAACTACGCTGTGTTTATGTAAGGAGATAAACCGGTTGGGCCAGAGGAAGACGTAAGGCGAGTGGCGTTTGGAAATGCCAGAGCCGTGGTGGTGTGATGGAGTTTGCAGCAGCGCGCCTCACGCAGCCAATCCCCGTCCGAGCGGTTTGGAGCCGGAGCTCAGTGTGAGGCTGTGCGTAAAATCTACCTGTCACACGCAGCAGCGGTGCCACAGCAGGCGGCAGAGCCAAGCGAGCGAAGTCCATTCATACGCACCGGGAGTAAACACCACCGCAACGGATGCCATATGTCGAGCTGTTTTTTTTTTGTTTTTTTTTTATTGTTTGATTTCTTTTTTTTAAATGCCCAAACCGATCATGTGAAGTAGACGGGTCCTTCCGTCTCCGTCGACTCAGTTGCGCCGAGGAACGATGCTGAACAAACCTGCTGCCACCACAGGTAGGATGAGCCTTTCTATTTCTGTGTCTCGTATTCTGTAGTAGCCGTGAGATCTCGCTCTGTGATGCGCAATGGAACAACCCCTCTAAATCCAAATGAAATCTATGCGAAAATACGTTTAAAAAATGAAATATTTTCAATAAGAAAAAAAAATGTTATGTCAACAGAAGAATGGAATGTGTGCAGCACACACGCCGAGAAAGAGGGAGGGAGAGAGATGAGAGTGAGATATACATAATAAGGTAAACAGACAAGAACAGGGGGAAATAGAAGGTGGGAAAGAGGGTGCGCGTGCTTATTAATAATTGTAGAGTCTAAGCACACACTGGCATGGGATAAGTGCACCCCTTATCATGTCGGATGAATTATTTGCGGGGGTGGAATGTGGTTTTTGTTGTCTAATGTAGTGTGTAATGGAATTTCCTGTGTAGCCGGTGAGTGGCTCAGCCTCAGAGGCAGTGGCATGTGAGAGTGGAGACACAGTGTTGGAGGCAGTGAGTCCGACTCCTTTGTGCATGTGTGTGGGCACAGAGCCACTGGCCCCACATTATTCAGGCGTCTCCAATCCAAGCAGCTCGGACACCTGATGTTGCTGGATGAACTTTTGTTCTCACGGGGGGGGGTTCAAAGGGCCCCATTAGGTAGATTTGCATGTCCTCTCCGAGGGCCAGGAAATCATATGCAGACTCTGCGTTAAATATCTTTTTATTTTTTTTATTTTTTAGGGTTACGAAATAGAGGCCCCGATACAAAACACGAGGCTTTAGTTTGTAATGTTATGGTACTTGGTGGCTAATGTGAATCGCTATCATTATTTGCTACTCAGTCACCTCCCTGCCTTAAAGGGTGTTCAGCGGCCAACCATCGGTGACAAAGCCATTAAAGCCGTTATATTTGATCTTCCTCTTTATTTGTCATAATCTCTGGTTTCATTTCCAAACATTGCTGACAAGTCGAGGAGGCCATTTCAGCGACAGGCCAACGCAGTCAGTATTCCCCCTGATACTGTATATATCACCGCTCCTGCCACACTCGCCTCAGTTAGCAATAGTGGTAGCTGGAAGATATTTTTTTCCCCTAACATGTTTATATGAATCTGTGGGTGTGAAATGCAACAGTCAAACATACAGCAGATGCTGATTTTATGGTCCAGACTGGCGAGAGCTTCGAAAAGCAATGCTCATGACATTTTTTTTTTTTTTTGGCATTTCATTAATTTTTTTTCCCTAAATACAAATTATAAAAATAAAACTTATGTTGGATCGTCATAGATAGCTATGTTGTATCTAGATTTGATGTATTTCCAAAGTTGGTGTCGACTGATCTCTGTTTTGTTTGTTTTTTTCTAACAAGGTTTGCCGGTTGTCAAATCTTTCCTGGACTCCCTCCTCTGACCCACTCGAAGTCTGAATCTGCCATCATCATGGAGAGTCTCAGCGAGCTCCAGAACCCCCTGCTAGACAAATCCGGCAGCCAAACGGTCCAGAACGACTACCAGGGCTATCAGTGTGACTTCCCGAGCCAGCCTTACCAGGACAGCCTCATTGGCTACTACTACACCGGGACTAGTGGCAAGCATAAGACTCAGCAATTCCTGGATGCCACATCGCTGCATCTTGCAGTGGAGGCCTTTTACAGGCCCAACTTTATCCTGTACAAAGACGACGTGAGCCTTCACAGCAAGGACTCCAAGAGTGAGAGCTTTGAGACCACTTTCACTGAGAGCAAGGACGCTGTTTTGGACGGAGTGCCCCCGGAAAACATCCTGGACAGCCTACAGGGCGAGAAAGACGTCAAGATCCAGACGGTGTCGTACGAGGTGGAGGATGAGCAAGCTCCTGAATATGAGGTCAGAGATCAATCCAGAGCCTGAATACATTTTCTGTACGCCGTTAGAGTTAGATTTAGGCACCTGCTACTTAGGCTACCATACTTTTTCCCCACTCCTGATAAAATATTCACTACAATTGCATGTCAAAGAGCAAGTTGCCGCAAGAAAAAAGGCATTGTTTGCAGTGTTGGAGTAACTCGAATATTAAGTTGCCAAACATATTGTCAATTTGCTGGACTCTTTAAGAATCTGTTTCAGGGTTATTGCACGCTTTTGGTTTATAATAGGACTCTAAGAAAAGGACACATCTGATCTTGTCATGGAAAAACTACAACTTCTAAAGAAATCGGTGACGGCCAAACAAAAAGAAAGCGAAGTCTGTTCACAAGTGTTAAAAATCGAGTTTCAACTGCAAACGTTTGTGAGACACCCAGAGCTCTAAGCGGGCAAGGAAAGAAGTCTGGCACCTTATGTGTGTTGATGATTGTGCTAATACTTGTCACTCAGGGGCCTGGCAGATAGATGGCAGTGTGTGCCATTAATGCCATAAGTAATGCTGCGCTTTGAGGGTATTAAGCAGGGCTCTGCTGACACATGGCTGCTGGATCAGGTGTGTGTGTGTGTGTGTGTGTGTGTGTGCGTGCGTGCGTGCAAGCGTGCGTGCATCCTTTGGCACATGAAAACACAGATGTGAGTTGATACATAGCAGTTTTCTATGGCATCAAATGGACTATAAATAAGAGGAATGAAGAAGCTTTGAAGAACGCACCTTTTCTAATCATAAGAGCTGGTCGGTGGCAGATGGTGTTTGGGATTTACACAGTTTCTCGGTTCAGTTGTGGTTGTCTTATTTTAGGTATGTTTTGTCCGCGCGTGTTGTCTCTCTGCATTTCCTTTGTATATTCCCCTGTTCACAGCGTCGACATTTAAAAACATTGGTATTGAGTAGACTGTCCCCATCTACAATATAACGAGGCCTCGGCGAGAGCTGTTGTGAAAGGCTGTTGTGGCGTGTCGGAGCCCCCTCGCTTATAGTGGCCACGGACCTGGCTTGAAGTGTTTTCCACAGCTGGCCAGTGTCGGTTTCAAGCAGGTTGTTACTTATTTTATTTGAAATCTTTCTGTTTAAACTTGTACATACTGTATGTAACGGCTGTGTTTGTTTTGTTTTTTTTTAGCAATGTAGAGGAAGCTGAGACGTGAGAATTTCATTGCCAGCAACTGTTGTGCATATGATGAAAACATTCTTGAACTTGAACTATAGTACTGAATGCAGTAGTCGCGCAGGACCTTTGTCTAGTCTTTCCGCAAAGACAAGAGGAGTTTACTGCTGTTTTAGCCCAACAGTATACTTATTTGATATCAGATTATGTGGTTAAGACCAGCTGACCCCTGGCTGTACAGGTGGAATGTGATCATAAAGCAGATAACAGGAAGCCTCGTTATCCTTTCTTGGAAAAGGTGGCTGTGTGGAAAGTTTGGATAGTATAGCACTGCCGCCCTCCACTTCCTTCTTACAGCTACAGTATATAAGTGTCCTACACAAAATGGCTCAGGATATTTATAGTCGTCCCTGTGGTTTGGTAACTGTAGACCAAATTAGCTGAGAAACAGTTGTGCTCAATATGCCTAAAAATCAGACGAGCACGGTTCCTTTCTTGTTTGTCCGCCTCCCAGACTGTTCTTTAATTACCTCTAAAGTTGTTGGTTTAGTTCCCGCCTTAAATATTGATTTCATTTGTGTGCCTTCCTTTTCTCCCACTTTGATTGATCCCTGCAGGCAGCAAGACTAAGACATTAAACCTGGCCATTATGAGAGCTACGCATTTAGAGAGAAATCCACTTTCAAAATAGGACAGCTGAGAAATATAAGGCCACATACTTTTGAAGGTCAGCCATGCAATGACATTGCTATCCTCGCTGCAGGCACCGATGTGGTGTTATGGATTTGTTTTTAGACTAGATTTTTTCAAAGATTTGACCAGAACTGTAGTAGTATAGTATATCATCCAAAATTTTACAAAAAAGCCTTACTATAGCCTTATGTCGGCCAAAAAGTAAAAAAATTCAAAACACTCGAAACTTGCACAGTAACTCCGGCAGGACCTAAAAATAGGTTAGATGCAAAAATGTATTGAAAAAAGTGAAAACGTCATAGTATAGCATGTCGCTAAAAAAATGTCAAAAAACGCCTTACTAAAGCCTTGTGTCGGCCAAAAAGTCAAAAAATTCAAAACACTCGAAACTTGCACAGTAACACCGGCAGGTACTAAAAATAGGTTAGATGTAAAAATTTATTGAAAAAAGTGAAAACGTCATAGTATAGCATGTCGTCAAAAAATTCAAAAATTTGACAAAAAACACCTTACTATAGCCTTATATCGGCCAAAAAGTCAAAAAATTCGAAACACTCGAAACTTGCACAGTAAAACTGGCAAGTTCTAAAAATCGGGTAGATGCAAAAATTTATTGAAAAAAGTGAAAACGTCATAGTATAGCATGTCGTTAAAAGATTGACAAAAATGCCTTACTATAGCCTTATGTTGGCCAAAAAGTCAAAAATTTCAAATCACTCTAAACTTGCACAGTAACTCAAGTAGGGCTTAAAAATAGGGTAGTTGCAAAAAATTTGTGAAAAAAGTGAAAAGGTCATAGTATAGCATGTCGTCAAAAAAATTCAAAAAAATGACAAAATCGCCTTACTATAGCCTTATATCGGCCAAATAGTCAAAAAAATCAAAACACTCGAAACTTGCACAGTAACTCCGGCAGGACCTAAAAATAGGTTGGATGCAAAAATGTATTGAAAAAAGTGAAAACGTCATAGTATAGCATGTCGTTAAAAAAATGACAAAAAACGCCTTACTATAGCCTTATGTCGGCCAAAAAGTCAAAAATTTCAAATAACTCGAAACTTGCACAGTAACTCCGGTAGGGCCTAAAAATAGGGTAGATGCAAAAAATGTGTGAAAAAAGTGAAAATGTCATAGTATAGCATGTCGTCAAAAAATTCAAAAATTTGACAAAAAACGCCTTACTATAGCCCTATGTCGGCCAAAAAGTCAAAAAAATCGAAACACTCGAAACTTGCACAGTAACACCGGCTAGTTCTAAAAATCGGGTAGATGCAAAAATGTATTGAAAAAAGTGAAAACTTCATAGTATAGCATGTTGTTAAAAAAAGGACAAAACACGCCTTACTATAGCCTTATGTCGGCCAAAAAGTCAAAAATTTCAAATCACTCGAAACTTGCACATTGACTCCGGTAGGGCCTAAAAATGGGTAAATGCAAAAAAAAAAAAATGAAAAAAGTGAAAAGGTCATAGTTTAGCATGTCGTCAAAAAATTCAAAAATTGGACAAAAACGCCTTACTATAGCCTTATGTCGGCCAAAAAGTCAAAAAATTCGAAACACTCGAAACTTGCACAGTAACACTGGCAAGTTCTAAAAATCGGGTAGATGCAAAAATGTATTGAAAAAAGTGTAAACGTCATAGTATAGCATGTCGTTAAAAAAAATGACAAAAAACGCCTTACTATAGCCTTATGTCGGCCAAAAAGTCAAACATTTCAAATCCCTCGAGACTTGCACATTAACTCCGGTAGGGCCTAAAAATAGGGTAGATGCAAAAAAATTGTGAAAAAAGTGAAAAGGTCATAGTATAGCATGTCGTCAAAAAAATCACAAATTTGACAAAAACGCCTTACTATAACCTTATGTCGGCCAAAAAGTCAAAAATGTCAAATCACTCGAAACTTGCACAGTAACTCCGGTAGGGCCTAAAAATAGGGTAGCTGCAAAAAATGTGTGAAAAAAAGTGAAAAGGTCATAGTATAGCATGTCGTCAAAAAAATCAAAAATTTGACAAAAACGCCTTACTATAGCCTTATGTTGGCCAAAAAGTCAAAAATTTCAAATCATTCGAAACTTGCACAGTAACTCCGGTAGGGCCTAAAAATAGGGTAGCTGCAAAAAATGTGTGAAAAAAAGTGAAAAGGTCATAGTATAGCATGTCGTCAAAAAAATGACAAAAAACGTCTTACTATAGCCTTATATCGGCCAAAAAGTCAAAAAATTCAAAACACTCGAAACTTGCACAGTAACACCGGCTAGTTCTAAAAATCGGGTAGATACAAAAATGTATTGAAAAAAGTGAAAACTTCATAGTATAGCATGTCGTTAAAAAAAGGACAAAACACGCCTTACTATAGCCTTATGTCGGCCAAAAAGTAAAAAATTTCAAATCACTCGAAACTTGCACATTGACTCCGGTAGGGCCTAAAAATGGGTAAATGCAAAAAAAAAAAATGAAAAAAGTGAAAAGGTCATAGTTTAGCATGTCGTAAAAAAATTCAAAAATTGGACAAAAACGCCTTACTATAGCCTTATGTCGGCCAAAAAGTCAAAAAAATCGAAACACTCGAAACTTGCACAGTAACACCGGCAAGTTCTAAAAATCGGGTAGATGCGAAAATATATTGAAAAAAGTGAAAAGGTCATAGTATAGCATGTCGTTAAAAAAATGACAAAAAACGCCTTACTATAGCCTTATGTCGGCCAAAAAGTCAAAAATTTCAAATCTCTCGAAACTTGCACAGTAACTCCAGTAGGGCCTAAAAATAGGGTAGATGCAAAAAATGTGTGAAAAAAGTGAAAAGGTCATAGTATAGCATGTCGTCAAAAAATTCAAAAATTTGAACTAAAAAGGCCTTATTATAGCCTAATGTCGGCAAAAAAGTCAAAAAATTCAAATCACTCTAAACTTGCACAGTAACTCAAGTAGGGCCTAAAAATAGGGTAGATGCAAAAAATTTGTGAAAAAAGTGAAAAGGTCATAGTATAGCATGTTGTCAAAAAAATTCAAAAATTGGACAAAAACGCCTTACTATAGCCTTATGTCGGCCAAAAAGTCAAAAAAATCGAAACACTCGAAACTTGCACAGTAACACTGGCAAGTTCTAAAAATCGGGTAGATGCAAAAATGTATTGAAAAAAGTGTAAACATCATAGTATAGCATGTCGTTAAAAAAAATGACAAAAAACGCCTTACTATAGCCTTATGTCGGCCAAAAAGTCAAACATTTCAAATCCCTCGAAACTTGCACATTAACTCCGGTAGGGCCTAAAAATAGGGTAGATGCAAAAAAATTGTGAAAAAAGTGAAAAGGTCATAGTATAGCATGTCGTCAAAAAAATCAAAACATTTGACAAAAACGCCTTACTATATATAGCCTTATGTCGGCCAAAAAGTCAAAAAAATCAAAACACTCGAAACTTGCACAGTAACTCCGGCAGGACCTAAAAATAGGTTGGATGCAAATATTTATTGAAAAAAGTGAAAACGTCATAGTATAGCATGTTGTTAAAAAAATGACAAAAAACGCCTTACTATAGCCTTATGTCGGCCAAAAAGTCAAAAATTTCAAATCACTCGAAACTTGCACAGTAACTCCGGTGGGGCCTAAAAATAGGGTAGCTGCAAAAAATGTGTGAAAAAAGTGAAAAGGTCATAGTATAGCATGTCGTCAAAAAAATCAAAAATTGGACAAAAACGCCTTACTATTATATAGCCT